>CAUJRU010002009.1:0-98054 GCA_963277665.1 Viscum album
AAGGGTAAACCGTACAGATAAGGTTTCAAATTAAATCAATAAATTTCTAAAAATTATGGGACGAAAATATTTAGGACTATCCTCTTATTATTTTTAATATATCTCATGTGGGATTATTTTTTATAAAAAAATTAATTTATTTTAATTTAATATTTTTAGAGTTTCCATGGGGCCCCCCCACTCCAATAAAAAGGATCCCACTCTTCTTAAAAAAAACACTAAAAGAACCATTTAGTTCAGACATATTCTACCAAAAACCCTTCCAAGAATCCATCCCCACATTCTTGATACATTATTTTAGTCAGAATACCCTTCATATAGGTGTTAAGGTGTTTTTCGATGGTGATCAATCGAAGAATCAATATCATTTTAAGTGTTTCTATTTTATTTGTTCTTCCAATTATTTTAAATCAGCTTATTATAAGACTATATAACAATTACAGTCTCTTTAATATAATGTTATGTTATTATTTTAACATAATCACCTAAATATATCTTCACTTTTATTAAATGTAAATGGAATTAATCATTCATTCGTAAGTGTGAACTACCACCTTCATGAACCGATCTAATTCAATTTCTATAGACATCCATTGTTACTAGTTATTATAAAATAATTAGTATTCATATATTTAATTTATGATATATTAATCATTATATCTTAATAGTATTTCAATTGCGTTCTTACTTTCCTTGTACATAGAAATGATAACGTTGTTCATGTGTATGTTTGAACATTCGCCAACATTAAATGATGGGAATAATTTTTATTCACTACATCACCTATTTAATATATATATTTATATTTAAAAGATTATTATTTTGTTATTAATATTATTATTATTGAGGAAATATAAAATAAAAATTATCTTATTTCCATAATGATCAATGATAAATGGAAACCATACTCATGAGTACGTACGACCTACCATATCAATGATTAAAAATCAATTCATTTTTCATAACCATAATTAATTATTTGAATACAAATGTATGATAAACCTATAGGAGTGATGATTATGCCATCAATACTGTTCTAGGGGTGATGGGCTTATGACTGCATGGAAAATTTACATCATAACAAGTTCATTTTTTTCTGAGGTACCGAATATCCAAAAATCATTTGATATTTATTTAATGATTATATATGTTATATAAAATGTTAATAAGGGATAAAAAGGAATAATAAAATAAAAAAGGTTCTCAATAATGTATAAATTAACTTGATCTTGTTAATCCATAATTTAATGATTATGTGTGACGTGTTGGAATCAAGGTATGTGACTTCATTTCAATATCCTTTCATTGAGGCATATTTTGATATTATAAACCACCCTTTTTATGTGGTGTATAATAAACCATTAGAGTAATCATCTGATTCCAAGGATTCCAAAATAAATCTTATTCATTGAACTATGTTGCTAAACAGCTAAATGAATGTTTTATCAAAGTACATGATGAAAATTAAATTATGATATTGTGACCATTATTTAATATTTGAATTCTTCTAAAATTCATTATATATTTTAATGAAAAATATGTACCATTTTCCGTTTTAATGAATTTTTGTATTAAAAATTGTTTTGAGACCAGATTTATTATGTTGAAATCATGAAATTATATCTTGTGATTTCAATGTGGAAATTTTATTTTTCTTTTATTCTTGTTTTATGTGTTATGATTATGTTATGGTTCTTGGGAAATATTTATGTATACAGTTTTTTTGATGATAAACCGAGGGTAGGTGAGACCTTGCAATATCTTCAACATATTGTGTAATGAGAAGGAGTTATCAATGAGGTTTCTCTTAAGTTATTTAGATAACATATTGTGATGGGTATTCAAAATGTAACCATGAAGTTTACTCCCTAAATAGTTGTGAAAAATAAAATGTAAGTATGATATGGATGGATGAAGTTACATTTATGGGTTATGATTTCTAATACTTTTTTCATGAATCTTATAACTTTATGAGGTATGTTTAAGATCTCATTTTTTATGGGTGAAAAGTATTATTTCATTGGTTAGTAAGTAACTATGCACTGCTGTTTTCTGTCCTTATCTTATTTCTATTATTGAGATTTTTTCCCCATCCCATGTTAATAAAATGGAATCATAGGGTTTAAGGATGGGTTTTGGAAATAAGGATGTTATGATGAATTATAAGAATATTTTTATCAAGACAAAAAAAATCATGTTTATTTTATGATGTTTTATGTTGTGAAAAAATGGATAACGAGTGGAAGTGTATACTTTGTAATATTTGAGTTGTTAATTTATAGTTATGTCCTAATTATTTAGAAATATAAACATAAAAATATCCTCAATTTTAATTATAAAATTAAATCAAGAATATGTGATATTTAAAGATGGCGCCATATAGTTGATATCAGAGGTCGATTTTGATAACATAGGGGTTGAAATATTATCAAAAGAATATCCATAAATCATTTTTACATTATGGTAAAATTTAAATGATATAGAATTTTAGTATTACCATGTTTATTCATAAAATAAATTCTCTATCAGAATGGATGTACACATATGAAATGAGTAATCGATGTTTGGACGAAATAAAGCGGAAAAAAACCATCCAAATCAGCAACCTGAGATGGTCAAATTGATAATTGAATTGTCTGTTGTAGTGTTGGAATAATTGAAATAGGATATAAATAGATGTCTTATACAAACATTTAATAAAATAGATCAATTATGGGGATATATTTTGTGTGGATAATTTCATGATGCAACATCCTCTTTCATTCAGAGTATCAGCTGACCCCGTTCTAGCTAAAGAGTTCATTAAAGCCATAGAATGGATTTTTTATGTCATGTTCTGTTCAAAAAATCCAATGGATACTCTTTTTGTTTACCATTTTGAATGTGAATTGGATTACTGTTGATCATTGGTTAAGAATATTAGGGATGGTAAGAATATTGGTTCTTTGTATTGGGTTGAATTCAAAGATATGTTTCCTGAGAAATATTTTTATATGGTGCTTTGACTTATGATGGAAAAAAATCTTGTAATTGAGGTGGGATGATGATTCAATGTATGATTATAAAGAAAAACTCACCAAACTATAATTGTATGCTGAAAATATTAATAGGGTCCATGAAACTAATATTAATTGTTTCTACTCAAGATTTATTGCAATGTTTCTAAGGAAATTGGATTCTCATGAGTTAAAATTTTATGAATTTTTTTTCGATGTATGGAAAAGGTTGAAATGGAGTTTGAAAAAGATCATGTGTTCTTTAAAAAATACTAGAATAAGAGTTTGATTTGCAATGAAAAAAGAAATAATTATTCAATCAATTATGATGGTAATAAAATAAAATTTATAGTTTGTAAAAATTGTGGTAAAAAGTAGATAGGGGAATGTATTTTAAAATTTGGAATGTGGTTATAAAGTTGTAATAGGGGACATTAGGCTCAAAATTTCATATTAAATGATCAATGTATTGGTATAAAATATAATTTACAATTTTTAAAATGTTTTATGTGCAATGAGATAGGTCATTATGTGAATGAATGTCGGATGAAAAACTCAAATGACGGTAAGCAGTTTTACTATAAGAATAAATGTGTTGTGAAATCCCTGGAAACTAACTCATCATTATCCATCCATAATTTTTTTTTGAAATAGGTATATTGTTTTTTATTTAGATTATACCAATGTTTTATTTGATTTATGGTCTACACATTCATTCATTTATTATAAATTTTCTACATAATTGGAAATTCCACCTCAATAAATGATTCTATATCTAATGGTAAAAAACACCTTGGGAAATGTTGATCAATGAAATTTATAAGAATTTTTATATCCTCATCTATGGAAGGAATATACCTAAAAACAATTTTTTTCCATAAATTAGAGTTTATGTTATTTTTGATATGGATTTTCTTTTTATTTACCATATTAAGATTGGTTGTAGGGATAATGTGGTTTATTTTCAGAATGATATTCAGTTTGTGTTAAAAAATGAACCCTTACCCCTAATAACATATCAATAAGACAAGAAAATATTTAATTATGGAAATTAATGTTATCTTACCCATATTGTTGAAAACAAATTAATTGTTTATATAAAGTATTTTCCAATGGTAAATGAGTATCTTGATTTTTCTTCATGATGTTTTTTTTTGCTATTATACCTAACTGGGATGTTGAATTTATTATTGAATTTATTTCTGATTCTAAGATAACATTAACCCCCCCCCCACGCTTATTGAATGGCGCAAATTAAACTTTTATAACTAAAGAATCAATTGCATGAGTTATTAAATAAAGGTTTCATTTGACCTATAACATTATTGTGGGATTATCCTACCTTGTTTGTTAGAAATAAATATTTTTCATTGATAATTTTAATTGATTATAGAGCCATGAATAACATAACTATTCAGATCATGTATCCTTTTCCTCATATCAAAGATTTGTTTGATCAGCTCTTGGGAGAATAATATTTCTCTAAGGTTGATTTGAGATTTGTGTACAATCAGTTTAATGTAAAATAAGAAGACATTTTGGAGGCCATGTTTCATATTAGATATGGACATTATGAATTTATAGTTATACCTTTTTTGTTAATCAATTAACCTAGTGAATTCATTGACCTTGTGACTATAATATTCCATGAGTTCTTACATATGTATTTCATTGTGTTTATTGGTGAAATTTTGTTGTATTATAAAATTAATTATGAACAAGAAATTCAATTATTGGTTGTTTTACAAACCTTAAAATAATAAAACAGAATAGAAAATATAAAAAATGAGAGTTTTAGTAACCAAAAATTTCATTCCATGGTCACATTGTTTCAAAATATGGTATAACTATAAATCCTGTTAAAAAAGTTATTGAATAATGGCCACAAACCAGAGATATAACCAAGAGTAATAGTTTTAATTGTTTAGTTGGTTATTATAGGAGTCTTGTTGTTAATTTTATATAGTTATCTTGCCCAATGAATATGTAAACTCGAAATGGTGTTTTATTTATCTGAGAAAGTGAATGTGATTATCATTTTCTATAATTAGAAATTATATTGGTGAATGGTTCAGTTTTGGCATTACCATCCAAAACTGGTGATTATTTTCCTACATTGACAGTTCATTTAAAGTACTTTATTGTGTCCTCATGATGAATTATTTGGTAGTTTCTTATGCTTCACATCAGAAAAGAAACATGAGTTAAATGATCCTTTGATTAATTATTTAATGAACATTAAAATGAATGTTTTTGGTGCAGGAAATTCTACTAGTTTTTTTCCGTTGTCATTGAAAGCATCACTATCATACAAAATTAATAATGTTGAAAAGGAAAATAGTGTGTTGCAAAAACGGTAGAATTGGTTCGCAAGGGTATGTTTCCTAAAATTTAACATTGATAAAAAAAATTCTTATATTTGGGAAGAGGTAATGTGTTCCTTGAGATTAACATTCGAAGAAATGGTTTCCTTTGATTATCATAGTTCACTGTTGTAACTAGATCCTTCCATTATTAATATGTACAATTTTCTTCAAGAGTATTTTTAGTGGGATGGAATAAAAAGAGATATTTTTCACTTTACCATGTAGTGATTGATTTTTCAACAGGTTAAAGAAGAATGAAAATTACTAGAAGGGATGTTTTCACCATTTCCAGTACTAAAGCGGTAATGGTAAAATATATATACATATTTCGGAGTGGGAATACCAATGACTTTGTCGAGGTAACAATGTGCTTTTGGTTACATTTGATAGAATGACTAAATTTTCCCATTTTATTCTAATGGGAGGTACAATGTCTCTAGATCAATGTTCTTGGTTGTATCTTAAATAGATAGTCAGGTTATATATAGTTATTTTGTCCATTGTATCTGATCATGTTCTCAGTTTCACTTTGAACATTAGAAAAGTTCTTTAGAAGTTCTTGAGTAGTGAATTAAATTTTAGTAAATATTTCCATCCATAATGAGATGGGATGAAATAATGACAAATTCAAAAATTAAAGGATATTATACATGCTTTGTCAATTTATTACCAGTGATTTTGGGAAAAAATATTTCTTCAGTTGAGTTTTATTATAATATTAGTTTTCATTCCTATATACACATTTCACCATTTGAGGAATTATATTGAAAGTGGTGATCAACTCAAGATTTTGGGAAGAAGTAGGTGATAGGAAGTTTATGAGGCCATAATTTGTATAATAGATGCCAAAAATAGCTCCTTTGATTCAAGATAACATGGGGATAGCTGAGAGTGGGAAGAAAAGTAATATAGATAACTATATGAAGGATTATTCTTTCTATTTATGTGATAATTTCTTTCTCAATGATTCACCATGGAAAAGTGTGATGCAATTCGAAAAGAATTTGAGACTAAGTCCATGGTTCATTACAACCTATGAAATCCAAGATAAATTTGGATCGGTTTCCTATCGAGTGAATATAGCTTAATTATTATCCCATTCATAGAATGTTTATAATGATTTAATGTCCAGAATATTTATACTGGATCCATCTCATGATTTGAGTTCAGAAGTAGTTCAGTTGGAATGTAATATTTCTTGTGAGGATAAAATAGTCCAAATTCTAGACTGTATAGAGAAATTTTAGTGGAATAAGATGATTCATCAGGTTGTGATTTTATGGAAAACTCATATGTTTGAGGTGGAAAATTGGAAATATGAAAATGTTTTGTGTTAGAAATACCCCAACTTATTTAATAGGTGAGTAAAATTTTGAGGACACGATTTCCAAAAAGGGGGAAGGATGTAACATTTGAGCTAAATATAGAATAATTTATTTACATATATATTAATATTTATGAATTTTATGATAATTTTTATTTTAAAATAGATGCATTGTCCGATAGCAGACATGACACAAAACAATGGGTTATTTCGAAATCTTATGTTGGACACAATGCGTCAATATACAGAAAAATAATACATTGTAATTATTATTATTTTAAATGGTAGTTAACACCTTCACATTTTATTTGTAGGAATGAATATAACTACCTATATTACATTTACACATGTTTAGAATATTTTTTTTCTTTGTTCTAATAAATATTTTCAGGTTTAAAATAATAATAAATCTAATTTTAAACATAGGAAAAACTAATATTTTTACTGCTCTTTGATGGTGAACCATTTTTAAATATAGTTTTCCTCACATTTTTATGTTCTATTAGAAAATATAAATTTTTTATTTATAATAGGTACATAAGAATTTACTTTGGTTCTATTTTTGGAATTTTTTGGAGAATATATATTTGTTAATAAATATTGAAAAAATACTGCATTTTAGTTCAAAACTGTCATTCCGTTTAATATAATTATATTGGTAGATTATCTATTTACATGGTTTTACGGTATAACTATTTTATTTTTATATCAATTAATAAAATTATTTCTATTGGAAGTAATTTCTCATTTAAATTGGATATAAACACATGTGAATCTTTTGATGGTTTTTACTTTTTTTAAAACCCATTTCCTCAATCCATCAATGGGATTTCCATTTAATTAAATTTATTCACTTCTGTGATTTTATTTTTAATAACATTATATAAATGGTTTCAGTTTGTGTGAAATCAATGATCTAATAAGATAAAACTATTCTTATGGTGAACAGTAACTTCAATATTTTATTTACTGCAGTTAATGGTAATTCGGGTAATTAAAGGTAAAAATAATATTATAATATTGAAGAACTACCCTATCATGTAAAATAATACTATATGATTAGTTATGGTTGATGCATACAATCCTTGGGTCGAAATGGTTGCCTTTGGATGCCACATGTGTGATTAGGACATTTATAACTTTTAATATAACGTGAAGGCAAAATTGTCATAATCATGTATCTTCTTACAAAAAAATGTTAATATGGGGTTATATAAGTAATATATTCGACTATAAATAGTCATTAAAAAGATAAAAATATTACCTAAATCTTTTTAATTTATTTATAATTATTACGAAATAATTAATTAAATTTAATTATGACACAATTATGAGGCAATAATAAATTTTTTAATTAGATAATCAAATAAATGATATTATAAATATTAATATAATAATTATGTGAAATAATTTATTCAAAAAAAAAATCCTAAATTATTATGACATTTTATAATTTTATTAAATGGAATTTTTCATAGTTATCATTCTGTGTGGAGTTTATCTAAATTCAATGAAATGAATAGTGTATGAATTGACATAATTTATATTTAATAAAAATAATAATTCAACAAATTATTTAAAACTCTTAAATATATTTTGAAACCACAAATTTGCAACTATAAGTTCTAAATTATCAATAATTGTCTAATTATGGTTTATTAATAAAATATATTTTAAATTTAGATCCTCTCAATATTTAAAATTTTGATGCAATAGTTAAAATTAAAAGAAAATAATTAAGTGTAAAATGAAGAGATAAGGTTTAAATTCAAATCAATACATGTATAAAAATTATTGTATGGGAATATTTATAACTATACTCATATTATTTCTTACATATGTCAAGATAGAGTCATTTGGATTAAAATTTATTTTATATTAATTTAATATTTGAAGTGTTTCTACTGGTGCCCCTCCCAATTCCTATAAAATGTTATCCACTATTCTCTAATAAACACACTTAAAGAACTATTTTCTTTGGTGAAGATCAACCCAAAAACCTTTCTATAATCCCTCCCCAATTTCATGGGTAATTAATTTAGGTATAAAACCCTTCTTGTAAGTGTTATGGTGTCCTTCAAAGGTCACCAATCGAAGAAGAGGTTTTGTATTTAAGTGTTTCATTGTTTTTTCTTCTTCCTTATCCATTAAATATTTTTCATGAAAGACTAAATAATATGTATAGTCTCCTAAATATATTGAGAATTTATTATGTAAACATCATCACCTAAATCTGTCTCAACATCCATTAATTGAGATTGAAATTATCGTTCATCTATACGTGTGAACTATCACCTCCACGAATCGATCTAATTCGTTTTCAATATACATCTCTTGTTATTATTTATTAAAATATAATTAAGGATAATATGGGATATGAAATACATATTAATAATTATAGGATAATAATATGTCATCTAGTTTCTTACTTTCTATGAACATAAAAATGAGAAAGTCATTCTTGGGTACATGTGAACTATCACCTCCATGATGCGATGTGAATCATTTTTATTCACCACATAACATGTATGATATATATATATATATATATATATATACTTATAATTATACTATTATTATGTTTTTAATAATATAATTATAGTTCTATAAAGATATATTTATAATTAACTTATTTCCATAATGATCAATTAAAAATGTAAAACATTACTCATGCGTATGTTTGACATAACTTCTCCATGATTATAACATTATTCATTTTTAATTAACAAAATTAATGGTTTTATTTAAAAATTATGATTAATGTGTAAATGTGATGATTATTACCTAAATATGATTCTAGAGATGATGTACATATGACCACTGGTCAATTGAAATCATAATAACTTCATTTTCAACTCATGTTCCGAATATCGACAAAACAATCGATTTGAACATAAATAATTATGCATGTTTTATAACCTGGTAAAATGTGATAAAGAAGGGATAATAAATAGTTTAATCGTTCACATTTAATTATAAGTTAACCTATGTTTATTATTAATTAATATAATGATTGTATGTGATGATTCGAACTCAATGTAAGGGGATTTGTATAAATATACATTCATTGGGGTTTATTTGATATTATACACCTCCTTATTTATAAAGAGTATAATAAATCCATTTTTTTTATTTTCATTGAATTATTATTAAAAGTACACTCTTTCTTATAAAGTGTTTTACAAAATGTCAAAATTAATGTTTTTTAACGTCTATAGTGAAAATGAATTTTCTGTTGTATTGATCGTTATTTGATATTTCTTCCCCTACAAGCCGTAATTTTTTCAATGAAAAATAAATACCATATTCCATTTTCATGTATTTTGGTATTGAAAATTGTTTTGAGAAGTCTATTATTATGTTAATGTCTTGAAATGAAAAATTGTGATATCAATATTGAAATTGTATTTTTTCCTTTGTGCCTATTTTATGTGTTATGAATATGTTATGGATCTTGGTAATTATTTGTGTATATGGTTGGTTATATGATACGTCAATGGAATATGATCTAAGGATTCCTCTCCAATGAATTGGGTAATGATAAATAGGTAAAAAAATAATGTTTATCCTAATAGTATTAGGGAATATACTATAATGGGTATTATAAATGTAACAATGAAGGTTAGTCCCTATATAGTTGTGAAAGCCACAATGTATTCTTTATATGGAAGAAAAAAATTACCATTTTGATTCATGATTACAAGGAATTTTTTCGTGAATGTTATAACTATATGATTTATGTTAAAGATTATATTTATTATGGGTGAAAAGTATGTTTCATGTGTTTATAATTATTCATGGAATAATGTTTTTTATCCTTATCTGATTTCCACTACTGATCATTCTGTTCTCATATCAAGTTTTTTAAATGTATTCATAGGGGGTAATTATTGGTAATATAATGTTTGCTATAAAGATAATGGTTGCGAACATTTTATCCTAGAAAAATAAATCACGTTTTATTTAAACGAGCATTTTTGATAAAAAATAGATAATGAGTATAGGTGTCTACTTTGTAAAATTTTAGATGAAATGTAATAGTTACAGAACAGTTCATTAAAAATATAAACATGAAAAGATCGCCAATGTGAAATCATGACATTAATCATGATTATAAAATATTTATGGAAATGTCATTATACTTAAGGTTGTATATTTGACAGAAAATTACATTATCCTACCCTGAAACTAATTTTTCGGGCTTACAATCTAAGAAATAATTAGAAATTAGGATTCTATTTAGAAGTATGTAGATTACTAGATAATGGTTTTAGTGAAACCAAAATATATGCTTCATCTATGTGATAACCCTGAGTTTAATATAGTATTTTTATAAAACTAATATATTCTCCACATCTCTTAGTGATAGAAAACACAATGTATATTCAATTATAATTTTTCATGTGGATACTTATTTAATATGTTAATTATAGTATAATATTAATGAGATTCTGTGGATCAGGAGACCTAAGAAGGTAATTTTAGGAGATCATCTTGATTATTCTTTGCTCAAGACATGATTGGGACACATAATTGATGAATGATTTTCCACTATTGGTTATAATAAAAAGTACATAAAAATTAATAATTGATTTAGAAAATCTAAATATGCATGAAATATGAACATGATTAATTCTCGCCCCATCCAAAAAAATGCATGAAATACCACAAAATATGATTAATGTCCAAAGAGCCCAACAAAAACTTTTATACCCCATTTCTTTATATGAATAAATTGACCTTCAAGACATATAGTCTATAACATATTACATTGAACTATTTATAGTGTTTTATTACTTACAAATATGAAAGTTTAATTCTATGAAATATATATTCATAAATTATTCTATAAAAATTCTCCATCTAAATATGGTTTTACATTCCTTTGAGATGTGACAGTTATGGTTTCACATTCCAAATCAAATGTCATGGTTCCATTAACCTATGTCAAAAATTTCTCATTACAGAATAGTGGTTGAAATGATTTCGTAAACCCTATCTTACGTTGTGATGCATGCATCTCCTATAAAAAACTGGACTAAATCATCCATTTTTATATCTACATTTTATCAAATAATGATAAATTTCATAAAACACATTCGGATTCATCATTCTCTCTCACATGATCACTGATTCATTTATTCATTTATCTTATAGGGAAAAAGGTAGATCTGTATAGTGATATTATTAATCAAAAACTACATGAGGATTGATTTTCATTCCTATGGGGTACATAGTGATGATTTATACTATCATATCAAACCTAGAAGTACATTCCTTATATATCTTGCACCTTTTTTTAGTATGTGTGTCCTTTACTAGCTCTATTTATGTCATCTGATGATCATGCATTTTGGTGGGGCTATTCCATGAAATATTTTTGACGAGACTCCATTCATGTAATTTTTCCACCATTCGCTTAATTCGATAATCATATATCTCATTTCCATACCTCGCTACATCGGAGTTAGATAAGTGAAAACCCATATTGAAAACTATGTCTGTTATGATTTATATTCCAACATGATATGTAGTGATATCTAAGGTACATTTCTTAGTCCCAACCGCGTGTGTTATCGAAATGAAACCATTACATTTTCTATAAATATAAGTAACTGCTAATTCATGATATTACTTCCCTAACATATTTACTACTTAGATAAATCCACTTCATTTTTTACACATGATCTAAATCCCTTAAAATCATTCTACATGGAAGACCTCATTGCACAACCTTAAACTATAATAAATTTCACTCAATGTTACATGATATTAAGAAACACAGAATATTGATCATCCTAAATGAAATTATATTTATTTGGTTGATCCATAATAAATTTCCCAATTTTCCCAACATAGGAGATAAATCATTTTTTGTTTTCATAGAATGTTTTTGCTATCCATATGAAGATCTATAATCGTCAAAACCTTTAAAATTAATGGGATATTTCAAGAATTCACATTATCTTGTCCTAAATTAATATCTACACAAGGATGTAATATTTTCTTCAATAACATTGTATGACATAATTATTCTTACCAAATAATTCATAGTGATAAGGGGATAGCTTACCTTGGTACATCAGCAAATTCATACCCCAAATTTTGATCCAATCATCATGACATTATCAAAGTGAACCTATCATTTAGGATGTATACATCAGCATCTAGCTCTCAATTCACATTTGGTATAACATTCCTTTTTTATTATATATATACTACCTCAAATTTTGGTCAATGGAATACAAACATAAACATCTTCCACCATAATTAAATTTTATATGTCTATAAAAACGTATACACTATGGTTTAAATTAAATTAGAATAAAAATAAAAATGATATGGGTAACATGGATATATTGTTGAAACAACATAATGGGTGGAAAGATAAAAAGTCAAGCCTATACATGATATGAAATTCCCTATAATAGATTATGTAAAAGATAATAACTATAATGGTGAAATTGTTTTAGGTATTGTAATATAGACCTACAAAAACACAATCCATTAAATCTAGTTTATCTGGTCTATGAGAATGTTAGAATATATATATTTTAACACTTAGATGATGGTTTTTGATATTATATGGGGAAATATTCATTTAAGTAATGGAAAAAAAATTCTCATTGACAAAGAAATCTCATTGATATTATTTTTATCATAAGAAATTTCATGTTATAACACTTCATAAAAACAATGTGTTTAATATGCCTTGGTGTAAAATTTAGTGTTCCTAGGCATTTCTTTAATATAATTTTCTCCATAAACCTACATCATTAAATTATTTAATGAGTCCTCACCGATCTAATGTACTTATTGGAGATCCTCTACATGAAAACCAAAATATTTTGAGTGATTACTCATTACCCCCCTTTCATTGTAGTTAATAGTATATAACATTTTTGATTTAAATAAAACAAAAATTGAGTGAATAATTGTGTAGTTTCACATGAGCTACAAAGTTACATCTATTTGATTTTTTTGGTTCCATAGGAAGAATCCCTCCTATCCAAATTAACTGTTTCTATATAGATCTACTTTGGTCCCTCAATTACTAAATTCTCACCTATCTATATTTCCAATTGAATAAGATCATATTATATTTTGATTTAATAATTACAAAACCAACTATTCATGTAGATTCAAATACCCTTGAGGTGACACATTCCAAAATATTTCCCACATTCAATGATAGATTATGAAATATTCTTCTTTTAAAAAATAATTACTGGGAATACATTCACAGGAATAAAAAATACATTATGTTTAGATACTGATCATGGTATCTGAAATCCTTGATTATTGATTCCACCTTATAAAATTATTATCAGTTATCCATTCATCATAAACTAACGTTAAACTAAATGACATAATTTTTTGTCTTGTAAGACATTAATTTAACCATTGATATAGAAATAGAACTATAAATGTTTCATACTCATTTAGTTAGTCTTTATCAAATGTCATGTTTAATGAATCATGGGTTACACCATACATCGATTATGAAAAATATGAGCATTTTGAAGGGAAAAATAAAACAACATGTTAGGTTCAAAAACATAAAAGGGTAACAAAAGAAAAATATATTTTCTTTCACACCAATACATTCACCATCTACAACTTTTGAAAAAATAGACAAGGGATAAAATACAAAATTTAATAGGGTCCAATTTTTTCCCCTCGATAAAATGAAGAAATACTATTTGATTCAATCATCTTATAAAAACGTTAGATCCTATTTTTAATCCTCATGTTCATTGGTTAAAATTATATGTCTAAGAGTACATGATACTCATCAAATTAACATAAACTATATGAATGATTGGTCCCTATTTTATGACAATAAACTATCCAATAAAAAGAACCACATTACTCTCTTGGTGGAAAACATTCAAAGTCAATCCTTGGAATATGTCAATACTCCATTTATAAGGAATGAATCTGACATAGGTTTGGAAAAATTATAGAATTTGAATATGTAAAATGTCAAAAAAATTACTAAGTAAAAAACCAAAAAGGGTATTCAATTTCAAAAAAAAAATTATTCCCACTAACTGTTACCCTATACACATATACGATAAATGTATGTTTAATTTTAAAACAAATATATCCCATAAAAACCACCATTGAACGATATAAATAATAGGTATATGAATTTTAATTCCACATACCTATATTAATGATATAGGAAAATTATATTCATTATGTATATTGGTTCAAATGATCAATATCTGATGATAAAGTCCTCATCACATGAAGATAAGCTACACGACTAAATGGTCCATCCAGTGGGACCTTAAACTAATTTAATTGGTATATTAGTTGTGAAATGACTCAGTTATTGATAAAATTTTTTATTTTATGTTCTATAAAATTTTGCACCATTAAATAATGTTATGTTTTCTTCTATTCACAATATACTAGGACATCAAGAGACTATGATTCAAAACTTTTCTATTAGTGAACATCTTATAATTGGAAATTTACGTTTAGAAGAATACAATATAACAAGGTAATGCATCATGGTTCCTTATGTTAACATATAATCATATTATTTTTCAACCTTATTGAATCGATTTAAAAATGTATGTATTCAGTTAGAATTGAAAAATGTGTGGCACACAATTTTTCTCGGAATCTATGATACAACCCTCATTAAGGCAATATATTTCAAGTGATGGAAGAAAAGTATATATATTAATAAAGAATAAACAAATGGAACCTCTATGTGAAAAATGATTTCTCACACTCCAAGGGAAGATTATTCCTTAAAAACATTCCCCAGTTCAATGATGTGATCATGAGAACCTCCCACTAGGAATAAGCTTGGCATGTAATCCTTTATCGATGAAAGGGTTTATAAATATCATAAAACAATTTTTAAATATATTATGTAAATGTTTTATCCTTATAAAACACAGTCAATAGGGAACCCAGTAGTAATGGAGATAGATAATTTTACGAGATGTTATTATACTATTCGTGGAGCCAAAACATTCTCACTAATAAAAATTATTTTCAATTGAAGAATAATGGTATTTTTCCTAATTTTTATCTCACGTTATGATGAATTCATCTCGCATTAATTCACTCACATTATCTACATTAAACATAAACACCCTCATAAATGTTATTCCTTTCACGATAAACATTTTAAATCTTTCATATCCTATATATATTGGGTTCCCTATTTTGTGTGTCCAACTTCATACATGTAGCCTCACGTGACCTATCACACACGAATAGCCTCGCACTCTTTTTTCCTCAAAACTGATTTTGTATATGTGCTTCTACACATTCTCAACCTTTCCTGAAATAATGTTCACACCCTAATTCACACACTATTATGCACACCTAGACCAATGGTTTTCAATACATGTACCCAATTATCATATAATTTAAATAAAAATCACAGATGTTGGACGAGATATCCTAAGAATGTCGAGCTCCAAGCTACTCTCAGATGACTTCCATGGACCCCAAAATTTTATTTATAAAGATAAATGTTATCATATTGGATATAAAGATTACTATAAATCCCATATAATGTGATATATAAACTCGTAAATGGAAATAATTATAATTCAACGCCTATGATCCAAAAAAAAGTAGGCACAAAATATAGGGTTGTTAACAGTAGAGTGCCTAAATGCAACATATAAACTTTACCCTTACCACATACTGATGAGGAAATTCATCCATGTTCCTTGGAAACACATCACATAAGCCTATGTGTTTGGGTTAAAAATTTCCCTAGTGTTATAACTATGAACCACCTCACCCTATCCCAAATTGTATTAGGTCACATAACCTTAACCCACTACCTGGGTTCTAATTAGGCCAGAAATCTCTATACGGGTACTTATTAACCAATGGATCTATAATATAGTGCCACATAATACAGGTATCATACATTGGTGCTTCTTATTTATGACTCATATATAATAATCAAAAAACCACATTCTTATGCTTGGGTGACACCTCGCCATAGTAGAATAACTAAGATTCTAATTCATCAAGGTCTCATTACTAGTTGTAGCTTCATGTATGAACTATTCTTGGGAACACAATAGTTCTCTATGTGACTTGATTTAATATAAGAATAATGATCCCTATATTACATTGAATCGGGATACTCATATTGGTCCAATGTTTTTTGAATTATATTACACATATTGATTTTTTCATATTTTCTCCTTTATGGTTTATTTTCAAAACACACTGCCTCAAATTTCAGCCACTAGAAAATTTGATGAAAAAAATTGGAAACCCTTGTGTATACCTAATTAATTATATTTTTCATGCTAATTTTGTGAAATAGTTGGGCTTACCTCGTGATGTTAAACAGCACGGACCTATGGCCCCTAATAGGTGTCATTCCCAAAATAACATATACTGTTTTCTTTCCAATATGTAGGATGCACGATGAAAATGTACAGCCATGTGTAGGCCTCATTCACTCTCCTTTTATTTTCCAATTAACAACATCAAAACCCTTACTACACTACATTAATTTGTATTTCCTTGGTCTTCCATCGTAGTATAAGCCTCGACACATTCTCGTAGCTTCATATACATTTTGAATCTAGCAATCCTTTTTCATCTTATTATCAATAATATGGTTGAGAATGAAAATATATGGGAATCCTATTTTGTTTCATCAGTATCATTATATTTTATTATTTTATTTGAAATTGGTATGATGAATTTAGAAAAAATGTGCTCATAAATAAGCCCCATTCAATCTATTATTGTCATCCATTTCACAACACTGATGTCCCTACCACATAATGATAAACTACATTAACATTGGGCTCCTAATAGGTGTAATATCTTACCATAACATTATTAATTTTTTTTAAATATAATGGATGAATACAAAAAATTATCACCCTCTGTATTATAGTATTATGAACCCTTCTTTTAAAAAGGTTTCCTTTTCTCACATTTTTTGGAATACATGGTCTTAAACGTCATTCCACTTGTAGGAACAATTTATATAATCTATTTTTTAGATATGAAAAATCATGGAGAACCAAATCAGGTCTTCCCATAAATAATCCACATTCAGTCTCCTTTTTTCACACTATTCAAGAAAAATGAATCCTTACTAAAAAATAGTAAACTATATGAACAAAGGAATCCTAATATTTTCATGCCTAAAAATTAACTCTTTAGTAACATTGTCACTATTATACTCAATAATTTATATTTTGCTATGTGAAAAAACCCATTCCTGAGCCTCATCTGACATCTTGTCTTCACCTCATTGACAACACAAGAATATGTATCACATAGTGTTAAGAATAATGTACAATTCCTTACAGATAACATTCAAATGTGAAACCAGAACTATGTTGTATTTTATTCTCCATATCAAGGTCTTATAGTATTCATTTTATGTTGATAAATCCCTAATCCCCATAGGTTCTAGATGCATATACTTAAATGGAACATAATTATTTCATTAATGCATGAATGTAAAATGAACATCAATAAATCATTTCTTAAAGACAATAACATTAACTCCAATATTCATCTTAAAATTGAATAATATTTTCATTAATGCAAGAATGTAAAATGAACATCAATAAATCATTGCTTAAAGACAATAACATTAACTCCAATATTCATCTTAAAATTGCCTAATAATACATGAATGTTATTGTTAATTGGAAATTAACTACATGGCACTAATTAGAACTCTAAAATACCTCATGCCTCTATTTAAAAGATTTCAATGCATCCATTTATGGAAATAAACACCAATGGTCCATCCTATAAATATTAAATAAATAGTTTGACTTCATACATGGATCAATTATAGAAATTATAATAATCATGTTTACTATCCTATAAAAATAATTTTTTCAGGTAATAAATTTATTATGGTTAAAAAACATTTTTACTGGGATGGATGACATAAAATATTCTTAATATTTATGAGTGTCTCAATGTTTTAAATAATTATATATAAAGGGGGGATTTGAGCCAAACCTCATATCCTTTTGACATAGTGAATCCCAAAGTGATACTGGTATCTCTTTATGACCACATACCCATAGAATAAAAGACTGGACTAACTCAATACATCACCAAAGAGGGGAGGTTGTCCTGGACTGTCCCCCAGGGCCTGTTCTGTGACTACCCCAAGCCTGCCTTCCATAGGACTGGGGCTGGCGACTAGCACCGAAAGGCGTATTCCCTAAAACCAGGAAGTCATTGCCTTAGTAACATGTAAACACATGCAACCAAGAATACAACAAATTACAAACACAAGTCAACTGTATAGAAAAAAAGTTGTTGAACGTAAAAGGGGCCAGAATACAATCCCAACAGTAAAGGTACATGTACAACTAAAAATACAGTATAACTGACGAAATAGAAAGACAACTACTGGTTTGTCGTCTGAGGTTCCTACCTGAAGCGTAGGTACAAATCGCCTCATCAAAAATCCACTTCTGCCCCTCTCCATTGCGTACCGACATGCCGTATGGTCCACCTCCAGGAATTGTCCAGTCCCAGTACCCTCATCCCCGATCATCATTGTTCGTCGTCTGCACCAAGCACACTAAGGTGCGGGGGAAGCCCGTGTAGGGGTGAGTATAATGATACTCAGTAGATACCCTGAGACACTCAAGGACTCACAATATCCACAAAGGTTAAACCACAAAGCAAGCAAACTAGTGACAACCCTACATAGTTATATGCCCATACATATACCTATGTTATCAAATATACCCATCTCAATCATGTGGAAACACATTATACAACTCAAAATCCCAAAGATCAACTATTCCACAAAGGAAGGAATACCACGAAGGTTACACCACCTAGGTAAGTACCACACAGGTATGCCACATAGATGAATTCCACCATGGTATCAACACAAAGGTAAGTAACACACAAGTATGCCACATAGAATAATACCACCAATGTATTACCACAAAGGAAGGGACTCAGATCATAACTGGTATAACATATGTACAATATTAGAGATGATTAGATGTAACTACTAATACATCTAACTCTGTTAAGTGGAAGACCCCCAAATGATCCTAAATCATCATCAGACCCACAAAGGATCGTAGTTAATTGTTAGTACGTCGTTAGACCCACACAGGATCCTAGTACATCTCCATTACGTCGTAAGACCCACACAAGATCCTAGTTCATATCCAGTAAGTCTTCAGACCTACACAGTATCCTAGAACATATCCAGTACGTCGTCAGACCCACACTGGATCCTAATACTTCTCCAGTATGTTGTCAGACCGATATAGGATCCAAGTACATCTCCAATACATCGTTAGACCTTCACAGCATCCTCGCGCATCTCCAGTATGTCGTCAGACCCGCACAAGATCCAAGTACATCTGAAGTACATCGTTAGAGTCAATGAAGATCATAGTTCATATCCATTATGTCGTCAGACCCACATAAGATCCTAGTACATCATCAAATCTAGCTACATGGTTTCTACAATAAACTCACTTGTCTCCATGAGGGTCTACTCCTCAAGCCACTGGTTGATACTCCAACTTCCATCAAGTCCCACGAAGATGTATCTTAAAGGTATGAGACGCCATAGGGATCCCAACACACATAAAGTGCATCAAACGGACGCCCGATCTATATATTAATTAGCGTTTTAGTCCCGAGGGCCCAGTTGGATTCATGCTTGATGCAAACTGACCATTCCCCAACATTATCCAAATATCTAGTGGTGTATACCAAAGGGACCATCTCAGACCCAAGTTTCTAGCAGTATAGATGGTTCATCAGATAGACACTTGGTTCCAATGTTATATCCAAAAGATTGGTAGTGGGTTGAATCCGGTCTGGGTCCGGCCCGCGCAGTGCATCCGCGGGGCGGCACAGGGTGACGTAGGGCCGCGGTGCAGCGTGGGGGCCGCGGGACGGTGCTGGGGGCCGCTGTGCGATGTGTGGGCTGTGGGGCGACATGGGGGACATGGTGAGGCGGGGCAGCGGGGCGCCATAGTGCGGGTGGCCATCATGGTTCTCTTTCGTCAGGCAGCATGGTTGCACCGTCACCTTCAATGTGGTCGACAGTGTACTGGCTGCCATTCCCGTGCCTCATCGGTGCCAAAAACTGGTTCTAGTTTCCATATTCCCCCGTCGCAAGATTCATCAAAACCACATGGAAAAATTGGGTAGATGTCGGGCCATGTTCGTTTGGCCCGAACCCTCCACGTTAGAGTGGTAGCAAGTGGTTCAACAACTTTTAAATCAATAATAACAATCATGAATGGGTAAAGGGGGTATTTAAAACATAAAACCCTACCTCGTTCGTTCGTTATTGTTTTCTTGAGGAATAAGTTGAAGATGTCGACGTTCAACACTTCCTCAACATGCCTCTAATCCCGGGTCGTGTGTCGTTCTTTACCCTGGCTCAGAAGAATGTTCTTTGATAGAGATGACATTCTTCGTTTGGAGGCGAATGGTGTGTTCGTCATTGGGAGAGAATGATCCTCTAGAACATTCCCTTTCGCCAATGATTTCTCCCAACCCAAAAACAAGTGAGGTGCCAACCCCAATTAAATTATGTTTCTAAAATTAATTTTTTGGCACATTGAATTGTTATAATTAATTAAAGGGTGTGGGGGAGAATTAAAGTGGAGGAAGTTCAAAATAATTCTCCACATTAAATAGGGAGTTGAAGGGTTTCTTCCATTATGAGGGTTCGGGTGGTCCCCAACTTTATGAATTTAAATTGTGGGGTTTAGGCTCGGGTGGTCCTCACTGCCATAACCCTTGTAGGTGGTTTTAGTTATGGTGGTCACCACCTTTATAATATCCACATTAGAGGTTGCAACAAATAAAAATGTTAATCATTTTTGTTTTATTTAATTCTTCCATGAACAAACCCAAAAAATAAATTTTACCCTCGACCAACTGTCGTCATGGTGAAAGTCTCCTTAAGCGAAAACTGGCTCTACGAGTTCAATGGTTTCCTCGTATTTCAATTCTAATAACTGGTTCAAATGTTACAAAAACTTCCTCATAGGTTCACTAAAAGTACATAAAAAAATTTAAAAATTCATTCCGGGCACCCCGGGCATCGGAATCACGTGCCTTTAATTTTCTCGGACTCGTAAATTTCCCATATAATTAAAAAAAATACATGGAAATTCCGGGTATTTAAATTATTCCCTCCTAAGGGATTTGCATCCATGAAATCCACATCACAAAAATAGAAAAAAAAAGTGGGGGTACAAAGCACGAATTTGAGCCTCCCACTCCCATGTGCTCTCCTGGAGGTTCACATGCCATCAGTGAACACACACCAGAGGTATCGACTATCCATGAAAGACCCAATCATGTCAATATTAAATATCTACTGGAACCTCCATAACAGTCTCCCCATCATCGATGTCCATCTCTTCATTGTCAATGATGTGAGAAATGACGTGGACGTACCTTCTCAGTTGGGATACGTGGAAGACATCGTGCACCCTGTGCAACTGAGGGGGAAGTTCCAAGTGGTATGTCATCTCACCAACTTTGCTGAGGACCTAGAAGGGTCCAATGAACCTCAAAGATTACTTGTTGCCTAGGCTTAATCTCAATAAACCTCATCAGGTAAAGACCTGTAGAAAGACTTGGTTGCTATCCTCGAACTCTAGAGGTATCTGTCTCCTGTTGGAATAAGACTTCTTCCTACTATTTGTAGTCTTTATCCTCTCCTGGATGATCTGAACATTCTCTATGGTATCCTATGACATATCTGGTCCTATGAGTGGTGACTCCCCTAAGTCAGTCCAGCACAAATGAGATCTGTAAGGTCATCCGTACAACGCATTAATAGCTTCCATCCCCATGGTGAAGTGGTAGATGTTCTTGTATGCATAATCCGCTATGAGAAAGTGATCTTCCTAGCTACGACGGAAGTCGAGGACGCAAGCATGCAACATGGTCTCTAGGTTTTGAATGGTCCGCTTAGTCTGGCCATCTGTCTAGGGATGGAAGGAAGTTCTCAAATGACGTTGTGTCCCAAAAGCCACCTGAAACCCTTCCAAAACTTGGAATTGAATCATATATCATGATCGGAGACAATCGCCGATGGTACTCCATGTAGCTGCATAACCTCCCGCACATAGAGGATTCCCAAGTTCTCTACTAAACCCGACTATATGATCGGTAGGAAGTGGGCTTACTTGGTGATTCAGTCAACGATCAACCAGATAGAATCATGAACCCTAGATGTATGTTGAAGTCCCATCACGAAGTCTAGGGATATAACCTCCCACTTCCATGTCGGGACCTCTAGAGGATGAACCAAGCTTGCTGGAACCAGATACTCCTATTTCACATGCTGACAAGTGAGGCATCGATAGAAATACTTTGCTACGGTTTTATTCATTACCAGCCACCAGTGATGTCATCAGAGGTCCTTGTACATCATCAAAACTCTTGGATATACCGCTATAGGAGATGTGTGGATCTCAATCAACACATCCTCCCCAAGTGACACTGGTACCATGGTATATCCTCTAAAGAGGATGACGTGCTCCCCACCTTCAAAAAATCAATTAGGTTCATGTCCTCTGAATATCGATCACGTCAAACCTCATTGTCAGCGTCCCCATGCTGCGCCTCCCTGACTCACTGAAGAAGTGTGTGAATGACTATAAGATACTAAAGGAAATCTGATCTATCTCATTCCACAAATGATATTTGTAAAGTAGCCCGTTGCTCCGTCGTCTCAACTAGCAGCTGTATACCAGATCTCCGGCTGAGTGAATCTACTATAACTTTCTCCTTCCCAGGAGTATAGACTATCTTGAAGTCATTGTTCTAGATGAACTGAAGCCAACATCGTTGTCTCATGTTCATGTCCTTCTGAGAGAAGATATAGCTGAGACTCATTTGAACTGAGTAGTCTATAAAATGCTCACCCATTATGTAATTCCGCCCCATCTTCAAGGCATAGACAACTGTTTCTAACTCTAGGTAATAGGCATCGAATTTCAGCTCATGTTGTCTCAGATGTTGATAACCATCTGTGATCACTGCTCTCTCCTACATCCGGATACATTTGAGTCCAGTCCATCATGTGTTGCAGTAGACTATGTTCCCAACGCCCTCCTCTCGTAGCCTCAAGATGGGGGGCACTAGTTAGCTTCTACCTCAGCTTCTGAAAACCCCACTGGCATTTCTCCGACCAAATGAAAGGTTTCCCCTTCTTAGTCAACACTGATAAAGGTGCTTCATCTCTGGAGAAATCTGGAACAAACCTCTTGTAGTTCCATCCAATATTAGGAATCTATGTACCTGCGTCACACTCCAGGGTGGATCCCAAGAAAGAATAACCTCAATATTCACTATATCCATCGATACTCTAGCCTCTAAGATGACGTGTCCCTGAAATTGAACCTTTCGGATCCAGAACTGGCACTTTGAGAGATTACCATAAATCTAGTTCTCTCCGAGTGTGTCTAGAACAATATTCAAATGATAGGCATGCTCCTCATCAGTAGTCGAGTATATCAGAATGGCATCGATGAAAACTACTACAAAGCAATCAAGGTATGGCTGGAAGATCATGATCATCAGTTCCATGAACAGTGATGGAGTGTTGGCTATGCTCAATGGCATAACCATGAACTCGTAATTGTCGTACCGACATATGAAAGTTGTGTTCTCAAATCCTCGTCTCGTACTATGAGATGGTGATAACTAGATCTGAGGTCTATCTTTGAGAACCACCATGCTCCCCTCATCTAATCAAAGAAGTCGTCAATACTAAGAAGTGGGTACATGTTCTTCATGGTCACCTAGTTCATGTGCTGATAGTCAACACAATGTCTCAAGCTCCCATCCTCCTTCTTGTCAAACAATATTGGGGTTTCCCAAGGAGAATCACTAGGCCCAATGAATCCCTTCCCCTGTAAGTCATCTAGCTATACCCGCAGCTCACGAAGATCCGCGAGAACCATTTGATATTCTGGTGTAGATATCAGTGTCGTCCCAAGATACAAGTCAATGTAAAATTCCACCTCTCTACGAGGAGGTTGACGCGAAACATCATCCAGGAAGACATCCGCGTATTGGTCCACCACTACAAGATAACTCATACTCATCACGTCAACCACTCTTAGGGTAATTCTTGCCAACTGATTTTTAATCGACTACACCCTCCTTCGGGTAAGTCCATCCTCTACTGTAAATGCTCCCTTCTCGACGGTGAAGGTAAACCTGGTCCCATCCATGCGGACACACCACACTTTTCTACTAATACAGTCAATGGGAGAATGGACTGTATATAACCAGTCCATACCCAAGATGTTATCGTAAGGCCTCAACGCCACTACTAGTAGATCCCATCTAAATCTCTCGCCTCCTAGAGTGAGATCACACTACCAGCACCAATGCATAATCATTTCATCTGCTCCCGTATGAGTCTCTAGCCGTAAGGATCGAGCCAACTACTCCATCGGGATCTCCGAGCTCCGAACGAGGGGAGTGGAAATAAAATAATGACTGGAACATGTGTCTATAAGTGCTGCAACTATGGTGGAGTAGACACAGATCATACCTCGTATCCTCTCTGGAGTTCCATGATTATAGGGCTCAACTGGCTGGAGATGAGATCTTCCATATCCACCAACTCTCTGTGGTCGGGGAGGACCTCATGGTGGTGGTGGTGATAACATCTCGAATCGCCGCCCACTACCGGCTATGCAGCCCACTCCTCTGCCACGTCCGCCTGCTCCCTACAGAACTCCTCGGTCGAACCTCTGTCTCTGCCTAGGCGGTCCTTCGACTGTCTGCTGATCATCTGTATGGTGGGTCGGACAGTCATGAGCCATGTGACCCTACCCGCCGCATGTGAAACACTACATGTTCCTCACATGACTGACTATGTCTCTGGTGCCCCACATAAATGATCCTCAATCATGCATTTGTCCACATATATGCCTAGTACACTTGAAACTCTGTGACATCTATCTGTTTCCAGCTATAGAAGACTCTTCTATGTGTTGACTGATGGTGGGTCTCAGTGCTAGTGACTGCTCAGCAAGATAATTGTCCACTAAGAGGGCTCGCTCTAACTGCCCTAGCTCCGTTGGGATACTGAGTGAGATCATCGAAGCCCAGATCTCCCCCCTTGAGTCCCTACTCAAAGGTTCAGTCCATGAAGAAAGGGTCTCACACCATATCAGTGGTGTATCATGATAGGTATGTGAACCTCACTGTGAATTGAGCCACAATAATGATTCCATGCTATCGATAATGAAGCTCAAGTATGTGGACTGCGTGAAGAGTCACTGGGACACACTCTGCCCAAAACATTCTCTCAAAGTCTACCTAGTGAAGCGTCACCTCATTGTGAACCTAGAGCATCAAACTCAACCATCTGCCTGTTGGTGCCTATAAAAGACTGGCGGCAGTGATCACCATGAGATCAGCTAGTGCCCCTACCAGTAGGAAGACTCTCACCACAGCCTCCAACCAATCCTCAGACGCCTGTGGGTCTATCTTTCCCCTGAACCTGGGTGGCCTCTAGAGACATAACTCGTGCAACTAGCTCATGAGCCATGCACTCTCAGCTTCTAGGGATGGTGGAATCGGTGGCCCATTGCGTAATAGTACCACTGGTGCCTCCGCTGGTGATTCTAGGAGAAGATCAGCATGCACCAAGGCCTCGTCGCTCAGTGGGATATCAATGCTTACTATGTCCGGAACCCTAGCTGGTTGTCTGCGTGGAGGAATCCAAAAAAGAAACAGGTGACCCATGGTCAATAAGTTATACATGGTGAGATGACTCAAAGAGATCACAATGAAAACTATTGAATCACGCATGTAATCGGTGTATTCATGCACTGAGTCGAAAGTTTGTAGTCAGGGTCCTATTTTATGGATTCATAGGCCGCATCACCAACACTAGAAATCCTCAACATATAACCATACTCATAACACTTAACACTAATGCTATTAAAATGATCAGAGTCATATGTTCTACGGTAGAAATGACACCTCTATTAACAATTTTTCTTGACCCGTCCCCTGGGGCCCGTGCTGTGACTTCCCCAAGCCCACCTTCCATAGGCCGTGGGCTTGCGATTAGCACGGAAAGGAATATTCCCAAAAACCGGGAAGACATTGACTTTATAACCTGTAAAAAAAAGAAACCATGCACATATCAATATACAAACACAAGTTAACTATATTGCAAAAAGAGGGCCGAATGTAAATGGTACTGGAACAAAAGACCAACAATAAAGGTACATGTACAACTGGAAATACAATACAACTGAAGGTATAAAAAGACAACTTTAGGGTCATCCCCCAAGATTCATACCTGAAGGATAGGTATAGATCTCCTCTTTAACACTCCACATCCTCCCATCTCCTCTACATACCGACACGCCGTATGGTCTATCTTCGGGCACCATCCAGTCCGAGTGTACTCAGCCCCGGTCAATGATGTCCGTTGTCCACACCAAACACAACTAGGTGTGGGTGAAGCCTGTGAAGGGCTGTGTATAATGATACTCAGTAGGGACCCCAAGACCCTCAAAGTCTCACAAAATCTAAAAATTATAATCCAAAGATAAAGTAAACCAGTGAAACCCTACATTGGTATATGCCCATACATATACATAAGTTATCAAGTATACCCATCTCAATCATGAGGAAACACAAGATCCAAGTCAAAATCCCAAAGCTCAACTATTTTAGAAAGGAAGGAATACCATGAATGTAACACTACAAAGGTAAGTACCACATAGGTATGCCACACAGAACAATACCACCAAGGTATCACCACAAAGGTAATTACCACACGGGTATGCCACACAGAAGAATACCACCAAGGTATTACCATAATGGGAATCATATCACATAGGTATAACTTAACTATAGTAGTATAGATGATTAGATGTATCTACTAATACATATTAATCTGTTAAGAGTCAGACCCACGAAGGATCCTAAATCATAACTTGACCCACAATGGATCGTAGTAACTCGTTAGTACGTCGTTAGACCCACAAGAAGATCCTAGTACATCTCTTGTATGTCGTCAGACACACATAGGATCCTAGTACATCGCCAGTACATCATCAGACCCTCAAAAGAACCTAGTAGGCCTCCAGTACGTCATCATACCCACACATGATCATAGTACGTCTCGAGTACATCGTCAAACCCACACATGATCCTAGTACATCTCTAGTACATCGTCAGACCCTCACCGGATCCTAGTTCATGTCTAGTATGTTTTCATACCCAAAAAATATCCTAGTACATCTTCAGTATGTCTTCAAACCCACATAAGATCATAGGACATCATCACAACCAGATACAAGGGTTTCACACTACGCTCGCTTATCTCAGAGAGGGTTCGCACCTCAAGCCACTAGTCGACACTCCAACATCCACCAAGTCCCACAGAGAATTATCCCAAAGGTTTTTCAAGTCATAGGGGTCTCAATGCAATAGAATATGTGTCAAACAGACTCCCAGTCTGTATGTTATTAGGATTTTAGTCCCAACGGCCTGGTTGGATTCGTGCTCGATCCAGGATGACCATTCCCCAACTTTATCCAAATATCTAGTGGGGTATAACAAAGGGACCTTCTCCATCCAAGGTTTTCCATCAATGAAGATGGTTCATCCGACAGACACATAGTGCCAATGATATGGCTAAAATAGTGGTAGTGGGTAGAAGGTGGTCCTAGTCTGGCCTGACCCGATTCGGGTCAAGTCGGTCTTTTGGGTCTGGCCTGACCTGCGCCGGGTAGCTTGGCCAAGTGGCAGGGCGGCCTTTGTGTGCAGCGGGGGCCACGGTACGGTGCGGGGGCCGCAAGGCAGTGCACAGGTCGCGGGGCGGCGTGCGGGCTGCAGGGCGGTGCTTGGGCGGATGTGCGGCACGAGGGCCACGATGCGGCGCGGGGGCCGCCGGGGGCCACGAGGCAGCTTGAGGGCCAAGGGGCGGTGCACAATCTACAGGGGCAGCACGAAGGCCCAGGGGGCGGCGTTGAGGTGGGGCGGCCAGGGTGCGGCGGGGAGGCCATAGTGCGGCAGGTGCCGGGGTGCGACGAGGTGGTTGGGGTGTGGCGGTCTACCGTGGTTCTCTTCATCGAGCGGCACGGTTACGCTTCCACCTTCATCACGTCCAGTGGTATATCAGCTTCCATACTCGTGCCTCATCGATGCCAAAAACTAGCTCTGGTTTTCATCATCCTCCATCACAAGATTCATCAAAACTACAAGGAAAAAATGTGGAGAGGTCGGGCCCTACTCATTTGGCCTGCACCCTCCATGTTAGAGTGGTAGAAAATAAATCAACATCTTTTGAATCATGAAGAACAATCATGATCGTGTAAGGGTGTATTTAAGACATCAAACCCTACCTCATTCATTCTTGGTGTTGGGATGGGGAAGAAGTCGAAGATGTTGATGTTCGTCACATCTGCCACATCCCTCTGATGCCGGCTCATGCGTTGTCCTCTTCCCTGTCTTCGAATAACATTATTTGATGGATTTGGAGTCCTTGTTTATAGGAGAAGGTTTCATTTTTTGTTTGGAGAGAATAATCCTCCAAAATACTCCCTTTCACTAATGATTTTTCCCAACCCAAAAACAAGTGAGGATCCAACCCCAATTAAAATAAATTTATCAATTTAATTTGTTTTTACATTGAATTGGTATAAATAATTAAAGGGTGTATCATAATAAATGTGGAGGATTTTCAAGAGATGTCTCCACATTAAAGAGGAAGTAAATGGGTTTCTCCCATTATGAGGTTTGGGTTGGTCCCCACCTTTAGGAATTGAAATTGGGGGGTTTTGGCTCAGGTGGTCCCCCCACCATAACACGTGTGGGAGGTTTTCGTTCAGGTGGTCCCCACCATTATAACATCAACATGGGAGTTTTCAAAAAATAATAATATTAAACATTTTTATTTTATTTTATTCTTTCACAAAAAACAGAAAAAAAAATACTTTCACCCGCGACCAACTTCAGTTGAGGTGAAAGTCCCCTTAAGATAAAACTGGTGTTGCGAGTTCGACATTGTCCTTTGATTTCAATTCTGAGTACCGGTTCAAAATTTAAAAAACCCCTCTCATACAATCACTAAACGTACTTAAGATAATGTTCTGAAATTCATTCTGGGCACCCCATGCCTCGGAATCATGCACAATCAATTTGTTTAGACTCGTAAAATCCCTTTATAATTAAAAAAAATCATGGAACTTTTGGGTCTTTACAGAGTTGGAATCATAAAAATGTTCAAATAGGGTTTATAATATGTATATGACCATTGTAAATAAGATTTTTTTTGATTCTAAACAAACCAATTAAACAGTGACCTATCTTTAGGAATAATTTCCTAACTGTTTGAATAGTAACTATGGTAGTGGGAATAGTAACATCTGATGGGGAAAATTAAAATAACAGATAATTAATATTTATCATGAATAATATTTTAAAATATTAAAATATAATATCACAAGTTTATTTCTTAAATTATAAAATACCATGAATTTTTAAGAGTAAATTGTTAATAAATTTTATTTAATGCCTTTGGTAAAAAATAGTAATTTATGTGTAGTTGGGGTTTGGATTTGTGGTAAGCACCCTATAATCCTACCTGAAAAATGGGGGTTCCAAACCGATGGGGCGCATATTACTGTAGCAGTAATATAATTGTACTGTAGCAGCGATGGATTTTTTGATCGGCAGTACTGTAGCGGCGGCATGACACTATAGCGGCAGGGGGTACTGTAGCAGGTGGGTTACTATTCACAGAATCGGTCTTAGGCCAAATATTTTGTCCTAAGGGCTATATAATGGGCTACATGACCACCGGGCTTGTGGTCCATGTAATGGGTCTCTCCCTATCTAGTTAAAAGAGTTCGTTGGTTTTCTTTAATAATAAAATGAGGCTTCGACCCCAACTTTAAAAAAAGGTCATTTGTGAAATTTATTTATTAATATATTAAACAATTTCAATTTAAAATTGATAAAACGTAAGACAATTATTAAATGATAATGGAGACATTAACTTAGGAATAATGTATTTATTCTTCTAAAAGAGATGATTTCTTGATGAATAGTAATATGTAAGGCCTTTACAGAAACTAAAGATTTTATAAAATCATAAGTATGTGAAAATTTGTTAATAATTTATAAAAAAAATCAAATCAAAAATTATATTTCATGATAGAAATAATTTAAATCAAAATAGTAAACTTAATTTCTAAATCTATAAAAGAATTTTCAAATTCGAAATTATATTTCATCACAATAGAAATCTATTTTTAATTCATTTATTTGAAGTAAATATGAAATTTATATAATTTTATATAAAATAATTATTTCATATAAAACACTAAAATTGTTTATAATAATTTATAAAATTTATAGTTTTTATTGAAACTAATAAATTCATCTTTATTTATTTTAAAAATTATCCTCTTTTATTCCAGTAAGTATACCCCTACTCATCAATTTTATCTTCACATACAAAAATATCTTATAAATTATAATATGACACGATATATTGTTTATACCTCAATTTTTTTAGGAAATGTTTAACCAAAATATCACCCTTATAAGTTTGAATGTGAACACCAAAGGCGGTGTCTTGAAGTGAACGGATTGGCTTCAAAATCTATATGGTTTCGTTTTATTTATTCTCTTATCACAAATCTAAACCTATATATCATTATAATAATACATAAATACATTTATAATCATAATATGAAATTATTTATGAATAATTTTTATTGATTTGTATCCTTTTTCGTAAAATATCTTCAAAAACACTTCTTACACCTTGTTGGTCAATACGACATATATGAGTGTTTATTTTATTCATTACCAGTTCACAATTATAGTTCATAAATTGATTTCAATGAATAATTATAATATTAATAATTCTATTATCTTATATTTATAATTTTAATGTTATAAAATTTAATTAATATAATAAATATGATATTTAACAAAAATAGTTTAATCAATGAAAAACACCACAATGAGACAAGATTATTAAACTGAAAACGTTATAGGTTATTTATTTAACATGGGATTTATTTAACACATTAATGATATAAAAATAAATAAATTTACACTTTTAAATATTTTTCATCATTGTTTCAATGACTACAAACCATTATAGTTATAAAAATGAAATATATGAATTGGTAACTAAACAACTCCAAAAGATATAAGAGGAAAACTAATCAATCACTTTAAAGACATTTCATAATAATTATAGTGTAATATATGGTATTTGAATTAATATGATTATGAATTATTAGATTAAAATATTAAATTAAACTATTCAATAGGTTAGAGAAGTGTCCAAGGGATTTGACAATCAACATAAAATATTCCTTCTGTATTCTAATTCTTCTAATGGTATGTTTTATTTATTGACAATATTATATTCTAAGACGTGTATACATGGATTTGAATAAAAAAATTACATGTTTTTCATTCATTTTGGGAGGTATTATTATAAAATTACATCTCATATTAGTTTCATGGGTATCTCTTATTATTATTTTATCTCTTACGATTATATTTTATATTATTATTTTTCTCCCTCTATCCCTCATCTTCATCACTCTCTTCTCTGTCTATATATATTAACTCAAGGAAGTATTATATGTCTTATTAACATGTTATACTAAATTGAAAATAAAAATATTACTCTATATATTTTCAAAACCCTATATTTCATAATTCAATTTGAAGGGTGTTTTCCTAGTTAGCTATAAGAAGATTTGACAATGGAAATATTTTAAATAACTATTCCCATTATTTGAATATAAAGTATTATTGTTTATATTAATGTTTTTCTACTGACTAGGGATAATTATTTATTGTATTTTCTATATTTTATTCCTTTCATGTGATTAATGAATTTTACATAGAATGTGACAGGTGATTCCAAATAATATATATCCCATCGATTCTTTAGTAGATTTCATGAGACAAACTGACTTTGGAATATATCACTTATTAATGTAATGATATATTCCATGGGACATTGCCGCTTATTGAGAAACTAAGATTAAACATATCTAATGTTTTCTCTTTTCCCTTATGAAATAAGTATTGTTATACTAAATTGTATAACCATAAGGAAAGGGAGAATAATATAATTTCATGTATTTTACTGATTTTTCTCTTATAATGAACTTATTATTTATGTTTTATATATCTTTATAATACTACAATTCAAATCCTATGTATTATTTTATATTTTTTCTATACCACTTAAATAAATAATCACCAGCTTTGGGTAGATAGAGTTAGGGTTGTCACCAGTAACCTATTAGATCATGTGTATTGTGATCCTGTGTATGCTAAAATAATTTTAATAAAAAAAATAATTGATATTGCATCATTTGTAATGTAATAGATATATTATTTTCTTCTATTTACTCTATGTTTTTAATAATGGATACCCCCATTCCCTATATAATATGAAATTATTTTCAATTCAACAATTATCAAAGACCTATTTTGTGTATATTTAAACAGTACCATTTCCTCTTTAAAATAGTTCATTGATATGAATATATATATAAGTAATTATTTTCCATGTTATATTATAATTTACATCACCTTTTATTATATTAGTTTTTATACAATATTTGTATCAATGATACTTCTCATTTAATACCATGTTTCAAAAAATTAGTCTCGACATTAATCAAGGGAAATTATTTGTCATTATCTTATCATAAGTATTTAAATGAAAATGTTTTTTATTATCATATAAACATTAAATCATAATAATGTAATATCTAAAATTATTTTTCTTTTAAAAAAAAATTCAACCCATCAATATATAGATATCTGTGAAAATTTTGAATCACCATTTTCATTGAGTCATGAGATGCCTCTTTGGATCCAACTCATCAGTAAAAGCCATTTCTAGTAAGTGAGTGGACCATAAATTAATTTAAATATTATGCATTTTCAAAAAACCAATTTTATAATAAATAGTCATATTCCATTTACCTGTTTTTATTTATATTTGGAAGTTAAATCACATAGTTTATCTATGATATAATTTATATGGATTTTTGAGGAATATTGTCTACACCCAAATTCGACATATTATTCTCATATCTTAACACAATTTATCAATATATTTTAATTGATGATGATTTTATTTTTCCCTGTATAAAAAAATATTTATTTTCAAGATATTATATTGATTATATTTATATTTAGGTTGAATTTCACACTCATCTCATGATCAACAACATTGACTTATACTCAAGAGGTTATGTTAAATTACATCTAAATAAACACCATTTTGTTCTAATTATCTACAAATTATGCATTTTTCCTGTTAAAATTTATTTATAAAAATCATTTAATTCTAAAATTAATGATTCAATCAACAAATCCATTCATACTAGTTAAAATTTTAATGTTCCCAATAATATGGTATAATCCCTCATTTTGATGAATCTAGATGATACTGTTCTTTATCAATAAAACTAATATTTTAGGAAAAATAGACTTATCAGTTTTCTTCTTTTCCAAATCTTGATCTATGAGTTGATTCAATATATAAGAATGTATCTCCTTATATTTTTTATAAGGGAAAATATAAAACTTATCTTCTTCAAATAATGAATTTTATTTCCTAATGGATTTAAATTCACTACATTCTTCTAAAATCTACATGAGACTATAATAAACCTACGTATATCCCAATTTATCCTATCCTCTAATCCCATTTTAAATTTTTAATAAATTCAAATTTTATTGTTTATGAGAAACACAAAAAAACCCCTTTATAATATTATATATTAAAATAATTTATATTGTAAACCAATACAAGACCACCGGTATGACTCCCCAAAAAATAAAATTGTCCCTAAACATACCTCAAAAAGGGAACCAATCAATACTATAGAAAAAAATAGGAAAAAATTGAAACCAAGAAAAACCTCATACATGTCATAAATGAATTAAAACAATATATTCTCTAACATTCCTAGAAATCTAAAACACATGCTCCAGTAAAAGCAATGATTTAATATGAATTTGTTTTTCAAAAAAACAAATAATAAAATTAGTAAAAAAATCTATCAACCATTTCCCATGGGTCCTAAATTTAATTATTATACCTCGTATATTGATGATGAGTTGAGAAAATTTTCAATTATAGGCTTTACTATAAAAATTCAAATTCCCCCTCTTTATTGGTCATCACTTAATGGAGGAGATTAGATAACATAACCATATTCCACATTTAGAGATTTTAATTGATAAAATAGAATATGGATCCCCAATAAAATTACCTATAAAATATAAAATTACATAAAATGGTTTTGAAGAGATACCCTATGTCGATCAATATCATTAGATGTACATAGTTCACCAGCTTCCATTTTCCCCATTTCACCCAAATTTAAAAAATATTTAAACAAAATATTTCATATTTAATGTGTTATTATCACTTTTCAATGGAATTATGATAAATTGGATTTTTAATAATGTATTGATAATATATTATATAATTTCCATAATATATTTTTATTTAATGTCTTAATGGATATTTCTTTTTCTTCATTCAGTTTAAAATTCCACGAAAAATCTATTTTCTAAATTTAATCATTCCTTAGTGATGTATTCATAAAATTTATGTTGTAACAATATCATTTAAAATTTTTCTGATAAAACTATTTATATTTTTGTAATTATTTTAATTATACCATGCTTGATTGATTTCACATTTGGAAGGGAAAATATGGTCATTATTAAATAATTGTACTTGATTCCTTACATTTTACCTTTATTCACTATTAAATCTCTAAATTTTTATACATTCGTGTAATGGGATTTGAATTTTCTATATATATGTTGTATAATGATTTCACAGTTTTTAAAAATGTAGTAATGGCAAGTTAATGTTTGATCTCGGTCAAAATGGAATATCAACATGGAGTAAATTTAGGATATAGTGTAATTAATCTTCTCCTATAAATATATCAAACTCTAAACCTACCATAATCGATAAAAATTATATTTCACTATTTTTGGTGGTTGTTCGATGTTTTTGGAAGTTTTGGCCTATTATTTTTTTTACATGAAACATATTTAACAGTATTAAAGAAAATACCTCTTCCAAAAATGTTATCATCTCCCACTTCTGCATTTTGTTTCGTTAGTTCTGTCATTTAAATAATTTTTTATTCAATAAAATTTTTATGTTATTCTATTTTCTTATATTAATGTTTCTTCTTGGTTTCATAATATATTAGTTTAGATGAAATTGGGTGTTTCCCTTTCATTCATTTTCTCATTAAAAACATTTCCCCAATTACAAATCCACCAATTGATGAGTATTTTTTATTCATTGTTGATCTGAATATACTGAATATATTTATTTATTTTTAATCCATGATATGAAAATAAATAATAAATTTTAAAATATTAAATCATTTTAAATTTCTACGTAACTCGATTGATTTTTACATGAGTGTGAGGCTAGCTTGTTTTAATCGTGAGAGGGAAACCTTAATGGCAAAATATAATTAAATTTGCATTGAATTATAGGGTCCATTTTTATTCCATAAAATAATTTAATTCCAAATTATTAGGTGCATATTCTTATATAATTATCCATTTATTTTAATTTATTTTTTGTGTCAAATTACATGAAGGTATCTATGATTGGATGTCTGGATGTTAACTTAGGGTTCATTTATTCTAATCTGTTTTCTGTAAAAGATTTTATGTATTACACGACTATTGAAAGGATTAGTTGATCACAAGTAAAATGATTTTAGACATGTGGTGTGATGATTAATTAATCTTTTACATGTATTTTATATTTATTACATGTTATCATATTGGTATTTTTAATGAAATTATTTACCTGTTTGTTTCTTTTTTCTTCTTAAAAAATTTAATCATCCAAAACCAACCCAATGATATTACAATTGTCCTTAAATTATTTTTTTTTTCATTTTTCTAGCCTAAATTTATATATTCTAAGAACTTTCACCTCAACAGAATATCCTAGGTTATACACTATGCTAAACCTAGTAAAATCGAATATATTTATGAGAGTGTATGTGACAACACTCATGAAAATGGAACAGTTTCCCATAGAAAATGTAAACTCATAAAACTATTTTTTGGATGTTTTTTTTAATTTTCATTTTTCTTCGTTTCCCCATCTTTATTTTATCTTCATTATTCACAACTTCTTCCCTGTCTGACCACCAATTGAAATCACATTAGATTATATTTTGGAACAATTCCCTCTATTTCATTTTTTCAGTTTAATTGATGACACTATCTAGCCCTAATGTTCAATTTTTAATAGATCCAATTTTTGAACAAATTTCTAGTTTTATAATAATGAAATATTTAAATTCCAAAAATGTAAAAATTCCACCAAATAATTTTTTATATCATTCCGTTAGTCGCGATCTTGTTATTTCTTCTCAAACAAAATAATATTTTAAATAAATAAATTTTAACCAAAATAAACATAAAACAAAAATTTTAAATTTTGATATAACATATGATTTTTGTCAGAAAAGTTTCATTTCATATCCAACTCATGAATCTGTCGTTGATAAAATATATGGGTTAATTCACCTTCTTCCAACTTTTGATAGCTTCTCTGGTGAGGATCCAAACAAAAAACTATAAAAATTCAATACAGTTGTCTCAGCATGTAAACTACAGAATATCTCTTTAGATGAAACCAAAATAAACGCATTCCAATTCTATGTTAATGTATCCTAAAAAATAATGGATGTGTTTTCTGTAAACTAAATGTGATACATCTTGTAATTTTTTAAAGAATCATTGATTTGAATGATTATTAATATCATCTAGGACAACAATAATTTATAAGTATATATATAGAATCAATAATAAATAGGTAGAGTGAATGAATTATTATTGAGAGTAGTTCATGAAGGTATTATCAGGATACCCAAATCACCAAATGAGATACCACTCGCAATAAAATACATATATTAAGGTCTCAATCTCATGGAAAGGTGTTTGTTAGATTGAATAGTTAGAGGATTACTGGTTGGATGAAATCCAATTGGATTCTTTAGCATCAATTTTTAAATTCGAAAAACAACTTCAAAAAATTTAGTGATCATGGTACAATGACTAAGAGTTGAGTGTATCAGGTAAGTCCCCCCATTCATTAATATAATTTAATTGATACTATGATGAGTTAGTTAATAACCAAGGTGAGACCTATATCCTTTATTAAAAATGACTTTCCACCATCTATAATTGTGTTTTGGAGATGTTTTACTAAAATAGACTCTGAATTTTACTATTTACTTCTATTATAGGATTGAGATCATTATGTATTTCCTTTTACAAGGATAAAATTAAAAAAAAATACCCCCAAAATATAGTTCAATTATTTTACACCAATATGCAATTATTGATTCAAATATCATTCACAAACAAGGTATTTCTATAGACCACAACATTGGGATTTTTTTCAATAAAACATCAAGAAAAATCCACCTAACATGTATGGATTTCAACAACCCCAAAAGAAATATGAAACCCAATCCCCAAAAAAGTCAATAGTAATGTAATAATTAAAAAATGTATATAATAACAGTAATGATATTTTGAAATAATTATTTACCAGAAAAAAGAATGATATGAAGATCCTAGGTATAGAGTTATAGGAGAAAATGATGGAAATAAACTACATACCCTCCAGCCTCTCTCAAATAGAAAACAAGAACTCTAAGAACTCACCATCCTGAACCACTGAAAATACCAAGGGGAATCTTAGTTCATTAAAATTGAATAATAGGGAATAAAACATGACAATAAAGACTTTCTAGAAGTTCCCATGGATTTTACTATCATGAGGCCATTCCAACATCACCTCTTTTTATAGGGAAATGAATGGACAATATCAATGGTTGGAATGATGGTTATGATATTCTTCATTAACCCTTTCCATTTCAAAAAATATTTATAAAAACAAAAATCATAGATGAATAGGTGGTGTAAATAGATATCTTTGACACATATAAGAACATTTACTTAAAAAGCCCCATGATATTGGAAATTAAGAAACATATGTTGGAAAAAATTCATAAAAATTAATTTTACCTACTAAAGAGGGATTATGGGAAATTATAAAATAAATATTCGATGGAATATGGTAGTAGTCATTTAATCATCAAATGAAATAAAAAACATTCAAGGATTCTAGGAAATTCATTATCCCAGGAACTCTAGGGGAGATAGTCTAATTTGATTTTTATGTTATTTTGGATCTTCTATAATTGTATGGAGTTAGTTTTTTCTATTATTTACTGGTTGGTTAGTTTAATATGACAATATTAGTGGTGTAATATGAAAATAGAGTGGCAATAATACATGATGGAATCCATTATGATATATTTGTTTAGGTAAGCTACATGATCATTCGTGGAAGAATTCTTTGTTGTCAGAAATTGAGGGAGATCAAGTAAATTTTAATGTTCCCATTATCTTAGTAAGGACCTTCATCAGAACTACTGACACTATTATAAATGACCACGAGGTTATAATTTTCATGGAGATTAGATGAAATTGTGATATTTAATATTATAGACTCTGTGATGTACACTCAAGAATATTTATCTAATTTTTTAAACTAATTTTTAACCATCACATAATAACATATTGTTTTTTATATTCATATATATAATTAGATCACATGAATTGGTTCTAGATTCATGTATAATTAAATTTACACAACTTTTTATAATGTGCACTACTCTCTTAGTTTTTTTAATGTACATTAATATTCTTATTTTGATCATGTTATTTTTAATTATGAAATTTTTGTTGATGATGATAATATATTTAATGAATTATTATCTTATTTTTGTTATTTTTATTATACTAATGAAGATAAATGTTCTCATATTTTTGTATATTTGATATGTCCATCCAATAATCACCCCTAACATTGTATGCCAATACATTTACTCCAAAAAAATAATATTCACACTTGTTGGATGGTGATATATTACCTATTAAAATTTATTAAAATAACCCTTTTGATCATGATTTTTTTTTTAAAAACCATTTGAGGGAGAAAAATAGAAATATATGATGGAATGTATCTAATGTCACAACAGTAACTTTTCCATTATATATTTCACTAATTTTTATGGGCATTGGGTGTCTGGGTTGTACCCTGAATCAAACAATTGAGTACTTATTTAAAAACACACATTTTGGACTTAATAAGGTTCAGTGCAACACGTTCAAAGCCATGCGGCCTCGCCCGAGTTGCCCACGAGGCCTCCCCTGGGTCACCGCGTAACTTCACCTGACACACTGCATGGCCTATCTGATGTTCAATTAATATTAAAAATTAAAAATAAAACAAAAAAATAAAGATTTACAAAAAATAAATTTAATGATATATTTTAATAATAATAAAAATATTATTATTTTAGTATGGTATTATTAATTTTTTGTTATATATTTTTTTTATTATATTACTATCAATTTATTATTATTTTTATTATTATTAATGATAAGATTAGTATGCTTTTTTCTTTTAAATTTCGTTTTTTTGAGGTTGGTTTTCTTTCCCCACACCTGTCTTCCTCCCCTCATGCCTAGCGCTGATACCTGTCCCTCCCTTCTACCCCACCGGACCCCCACCTAGTTTGAACCATACAACTGGAGACCCCCTTTTACGTTTTGTAGAACCGGCTTGGGCTGAACCTCCTACTTGACCTGTGACCTCCGATAGTCCCTCACTCCCTACTCTGCTTCTCACACAACTGGTCGGCCCCCTCCCTCTATACATGTTGCTGGCTGGAAGACTGTCGATCCCCATCTACTCGTTTTTATATGTAAACGCCTCCATCTAAACTGCATGTTCCAATGATTCCCTTCTGTATAACAACACTCGGACAGACCACCCACATGAACCATACTTCCTTCCCTCCATCATCACGTTGCGCCCCTATTTTGACCCGTTGTCAGACCACCCACATCCCTCTCAGTCGGCCTACCCAACTTGTGCCACTACCCTCCTCCGAGCTAGCCAACTCGCACCGCCTCCGGGTCTCCCATCATTCTTCTCCCCATACATCCTCATTGTGCCACCTTTCTGTACTGTTGATGAATCCTTTGGCGACACCTCCAGTGACACCTCTAGTGCTTTTCCTGCATTTGGCACTACGAGAAACCCTGTCTGGTTGAGTCTAAATTGTATTGTTTTTTCATCATTAAATGATATGTTTAGGGTATTCATTTTTTGTTCATTTGGGGTTTCATACTATTTTTTAGGGACAGTTTTTGGTTGCAGCTATTGCGGTTGAGGGGAAATGGTGATTTCTCACCTTTCTTTCGAGTATTATTGCTTCAAGGTAGGTGGTTCGACGTTTAACTATTATTTGATGAATTAATTTCCTTCTTAATTTTTGTTACTATATTAGTTAATTAATTTTATTAGTATGAATCTAGTATTAATTGAGCTTTGAATTGTATATTTAATATAGGTGTGTTTTATGTGAACAAACATTCTGAATTGTTTATTTTCATTTTATAAATTATGAAAATTGTGTCTTGGATTAGCATCCATATGTGTTGAGTCATATATGGGTGTTTGGTTGATTATTAGTGTTTTCAGCCATGTGACATATTCTAGAAATTGTTTTCATAAATGTTTTGGTGGTTTATCCAACCATGGGAATGGTCATTCAAATTGTGTAGTTGATTCATTCAATTGTGCATGTGGTGAAATGTGTGTTTTGGATGTATTTTTTAAGAATTCGATGTGCATTAACATTTTAAAGTGCACCATACATGAAATAAAATTTGGTGTAGTCTTGATGCAATTCCATGTTGTGTTCCTTTGAATGTTTTAAAAATAAATTTTTCCATTGATTTATATTTTGGGGTTGAATAGAAAATTATGTTTGGGAAGATTTTGGGTATGATTTTGGGTTAATAATCATTTTTTATGCATGAAATATTTCATAAAGGATTCTGTGTGTGTAAATGGAAGTTTTTGGAATGTGCAGTGCCTTGTTTTATTTTGAGGTATAAATGTTTCTAAGTTGTTAATATGTTTTTGAAAACCTATATTGAAATATTTATCATTGTTTTGGAAACTGTGAATTTAATTTTTTGTACTGTGAAAGAGCTGTAGTGTGTGCTTTGGTGTGCATAACATTTTGAAATTGCATTTGGGAGTGAAAATGTTGATTTTTTGTGTGTAAGTAATTTTTTTGTATTTTATGCATAAATGTGATATGTGGTGTGAACATGGATTTTTTTAAATTGAAATTGATGGTGTAAATGGTATATTTTCATGCATGGGGTTTTTCATGGCTTGTTTACGTGATGTGAACCCATAGTGAACTTGAATCTTGTTTAAGCACAAAGAATGAATCCTAGGTAGTTAGGGAGGGGGACAATACAAGTGTCTAGTGATATGTGGTTGGATTCTACCATGTTTTACATAGTAGTATCGATGAATGAAACACTAACTAAACATATGAATGACTGGTGGTTGTGGTTTCTAATCCACGTTTCCTAAGGGTCATGTTTTCTAAGCCATGTTTTCTATGGGTAACTGTTTCTAAGCCACATTTCTCTGAGACATGAAGATATAGGGACCTATGATAGCTGACACCCACAAGGCCTCTACCATTTTGGTTCTCCTTTTTTACTTTACAACCACTGACATGAAAATTTGGTTATCCTTAAAGTGTGTGTGTGCTCTTAAATTTAATATATTTTCATTAAAGATGTTTTCTTTTAAAACACCTTTCATTAAAATTATCTTCCTTAAATACTGTTCAAGAATTTATTTCCATTTTATAGATTTAACTAGAAAATGTATTCATCATTAAATGGTTATATGTGTAATATTATCCAGCTGGAATCCTACTAGGCTCCTAGATCACACCCCACATAGACATTTGGGTTGTGGCTTCACTTGTTTCTTGGTGGTTGTTAGTGGAGTTTTAGTTTTCTATCTTGGTGTAGTCCACTTTGGGTCATCAGTTTAATTGTAGACTTTATATCTGATTATGGTTTAAAGGCATGTTTGGTTTTCTCTTTCCAGTGATATTTTATTTATCTTTCTAGTGGTTTTTTGTTTATTGTTTTGGGTAAATAATTCCCATGTATTGTTTTGATACCTCAAGAAGTTGTGCTAGCCTGTGGAGATCGGGAATGCCCTTTGGGCCTGGCTACATACCGGGTCGGGCGCTGGATTGGATACCCACCTGGCCTGGTTCATGAAAAAATGGTATTAGATGAGTTTTTTTCTTTTATCATGTTCCATTAAAAATAATCACAGTATACTAGAGTGATGTTTGCCAGGACTCGACATCCTGGCTACGAGTAAGATGCCGGGAAAACACACCGCGTGGTGAGGCTTGGGATACTTGGGTTAGTCGTGGTCCGTTTGAGTCTTTGGTCCTTGTGATTAATCTTTTTTAAGGGAAATGAAAAGGGAGTAGGGTTAGTGGTCTCGATGAGCCCTCATGTCCTACAAATCCATGTGGAGCCAAGGATTCTATCATAAAATACTCTCATTGGTGGTGGCGTGATTGGTGTGTGGTCGCCAACCATATGTCCCAGTCGCCCATTGACACTAGTCCTCAATTGCATCGTTCATTGTCTCTTTGTTTTGGATTTGTGGAAATATGGGTTTTATGTAAAAGTGATTTAATATTGGAAAATGTTTGGAAATGAAGTGATTTAAAAGAAAATGATTCTTGATTTTTGAAAATTATGGGTTGATTTTCTTTTAAATAAATGGAATGGTCTAGTTTTGATCCTTGGTGTTCTCATGGGAAACCATATGCATGCGTGTATATGGAAAAGAGAAATGGTCAATTGAACAAGAATATGAGTGCATGGATGGACATGTGGTGGGTGCTAGTGTGGCATGGGAAACATGCATGTGGGAGGTTGACGAGACACCATTGGTGTTTGTGCAACCCACCAACATTGTCTATTTTAAAAAACATTTGGTAGAAGGGAGTTTGGTGTTTTCGTAACCGATGATTTTGTGGTGTGAGCATGTTATTTGTAAATGTTGGATGTGAGGCATTTAGACCTGAGGATCATTTTGGAATAATTATTGTCTTCAGTTTGAATTCTAATTTGTATGTTGGTGTGAAAGCATTTGGTTATTGGTTTCTTTTAAAAGGTTCTTCGGGAATCCCATGCAGTGGTTTCCTGTACAGGTTTACTATTCATTTGCAGTATATTTTGTTCATTTGACTAGTTTGATTGGGTCCGTGGTTTTCTTTCATTACTAGTGTACACCCACATAAAGTGTTGACATGTGATTGAACTGTGAACATAGGAAATTCACCATTGGCTGACCCTCTAGATGATTGAAGGACTCTCTTTTGTAATTCATGAATTGAACCCACCTCTTCTTTTTCAAATCAAGAAGATCAACCTACATCGTGTGGGTGATGTGAGAGGGTTTGAATTAAATTTTCGTTTTCTTTAGTCATTTTATAGTCATGGGTGATGTTTTATGTAACGCCCAAAACCCATAATCAAGTAGCCGGTGCATTATTTTAATACATTGTCATATTTACAAGGAATTAAATCCTAAAGGACAGATCTGTTTAGTAGTCTTGGAAACAAGATACATACATATGTTCAACATTACAACGTGAAAAGGAAAAAAAATAATTTAGTCCATTAGAAACATCCATGCATCATACATTATGCCTTCAAGTCACTCATAACTAACATCTTAATATCCTAGGAAAAAGAAACATAAGGAGGGGGTGATCTCAAATGCTCAGTAAGAGTAAGAAATTCAACAGATGATAACATAATCATTTGGCATGGTGAATAATTGAAAATACAAGACTTTACAAATAATAATCATGAACACTATATGGAAAGAATATGATATTAGTAAAAATGTCATAATAAAACATAGTCATGGGTATTCTACTAGTCGAATAACCACATGAAATATCAATAGCTAATATCATAAGGGTGGAATGTATAATACTGGACATCATAACCACATAGTCAATGCCTCATGACAAAACTACAAATATGATTTTGTCAATGCCTTGTTCCAAGACACTAGTTTTTCTCATGAGACCTACTGATGCGTCGAGGAGCTGTAGAGGGCTCCACCCATATCATACTAATTGCAATACATTCATCATAATAAAATGTTGAAATACAACATAAACATTCATATTAAAACTAGCAAACGAAATTTCAAGACATTAACCATAAAACATGAATCAGTTAAAAATAACACACCCACAGTCAAACATATCACAAAACCATCAATAAAATGTGGATGATTTGGATCATAATGAATAATCTTCAAACAAGTATAAAATCCATCAAAGGATGTGGACATAGATAAATAATAACTATTTGAGAGAAACATCTGTTTCTTTTTTTTGAAATCATTTACGGTTACATAATTATTAAAGAAAAAATTTATTTTGAAAGTATTATTATAATATTTTAAGGGAAGCATTGATGATGTTATAAAGGAGTAGAATAACCGCACCCACTGTATAAGTTAAAAAATACATTCTTACCTTAATTTTGTCAAAAAATCCATAAAGTACGTTGTTTGGAAAACGACTGAAAGATTCCTTTCAAAACAGATAAGTTCAAATAAGTGTATAAATGACGTCAATCCATTGTATTGTAAATAGTAAAAATGTTTTCAAATACATTTTTATGAAATATGGATGTGGATGAAAAAGAGGTCCCCGTAGATACATACGTAAAAATAACCTCGGATAATAAAGATATTGTAGAATTACCCCTTACCACGTTGTAATCAATCAAGTCGTATGACCAAAAATTAATAAACAAAAAATAATTCATATAATACAATGTATATAATGAGAATAATGATAATATATATCAAATGGATTTACACAATACACCACATGCAATAGGTGTCAAACAATGGAAATCTCACGGACTTGACGGTGAGATAAAAAACCCCTTACCTCAAGTTTGACTGGTCTTGTATGTTCCTTATTCTTCCAATATAATAAAAAAAAGTTAATTTGTACATGATTAAGAATTTTATTTCAAGATTATTATTCCTTTAATATCACTTATTACCTTGCTATAACAATTTGTTTATTATTTTAGTTCATTTTGGATATTTTATCGATGTTTTGGAACTTGAGTAAAAAATGGACTTGTTATAATTACAATTTGTCCATGTGGTAAAAATTACATTATCTCCATAATGATATACATGATTTAGATTTCATATATATATTATATATTCAGTATATATATGTATTTATAACTATACATAACATCTAGAGATAAGAAATGAAATGCAATGTTTATATAGACGGTACGTCGAACTTACGCATAAACACTACTTTCATTTATATTTTGTATTTTAATGGAATTAAAACATAATGATACATAGGTATATTATAATTCCAGTATAATATTATATATAATATAATTAGCTCCATCTTTTATATGTCCCACATAAGGCATTAACGAGTCATATCTCTTTGAGGGGGCGGTCGTATGCACTTCCTCAAATGAAATTATCGTGTTTACCCATAAAAGAGAGAATAATGGTATACTGTAAATGGAAAATAAATAATAATGAAGATAACAGAAACATAATATATATCATATATAAATACGGTCCCATCTTAATGTCCACCATGAGAGGTGGTAGGATATAATTGAACACTCATCGTTTCGTGGGGCATTTGTTTTACATCCACCGAAATATTGTGTTCTTTACCCATTAGATGGAGTTGTGTGTAAGTGTAGTTCAAATCCTTATAATTAAAACATCATAGTATATTGAGGATACTAGTGTTGTTATAAAATAAAGGAATAAAAAGAGTTTAGGGGTTGGAGAAGAAAAATAAAAGAAAAGAAGTTAAGAGAAACCATTACCTTTAATTTGGGTAACTCCCTTTGGTTTGAACCAAAAAGACTTCTTGAAGTGACTTATGCCTATGGTAAGGATTCTAAGTGGAAGATAGGGATCATTAGAGCTAATTTGATAGAGGTTGGATGAGCCACGGGGCTTGAGAGTTGTGAGGAATGGGTTAGATATGTTGTCCTTTTATAAGAGAGAGGAGGGGGTCTTTTGGAATGTTTGAAAATGTAATTTTATTATAAACATATCACCTGTTTCAAAAGGTCCAAAACTCATTAAAGTCAGAGATACGATAAATAATGTTAGAAATAAAATCATCCAATAAGAATTGGACATGGTTTAGATATTGTTTTAATATTTATAATCTTATTTATTTAAATCATTTATTAATGGGGTGAATACAACATCATTATTGTGTCATAAATAATTTAATTTATTCGATGTATAAATATTATAAAACAAATACAATAATGTAGGAAATATTTTTATCTATCCATAAAATATTTATAGTCAAATTTATGACTCATATAACCCCATATAAAAAGTGATATACTAAAAGATATTTGTTAATATCATTTTGGTCTTTACATTAAGTTAATTAAAATAAAGTGTCATTACCACTATTAAGTGGCTCAATGGGGTCCCAATATTGTCCCATGTATGCCCATGGTTGTCCATGACTCAAACAATCAGGTTTAGACAAGTGTTACAGTAATTTTGTGTTATTATAATATTATTTTTACCTTGAATTATCCTATTTACCTTTAATCACGGTAAATAAATGTCAAATGTTACTATTCTCCAAAAATTATTTTCATTTTGTTGAACCACAATTTTAACACCTCATGCTTCCATGGTACACTTATATTTGAATAATAAAATAGCATGTGTTGTATGCAACTTCATGTTTTAACACACCACAACCAATGAAACTAACCATTATGAATAGTAATACTCACTTTTTGAAATTTTATAAATTTGATCTTTCAAAATGGAATTCATTTTGGGATTTAGAATATCGAAATTAGCATAGGGTGAATTATTGGTATTTTTCTAAAAACATCCAATTTTTGATGAATAGTGAAAACACAGAGTTATTGTTTAAAACCTAATTTTTATTTAAATAATTAATTATTATATGTAAATTAATTATAGGTCAAAATTGATACATAATACCTATATAAGTTCAATGTAATTTATTGATGTATGTTTCTAATAATTTTACATATATAAATATTTTATTCCACTTTTTACAGTCTTTTACCCACCTCATAGGAGCATTTGAAAATTTAAATAAAACTTAATTTTACATCTTTTGTGAGCTGAATTTAAAAAATCCAAGAGACACCATTGATATCATTAAGGAAAATGTTGTTCAACAAAATGAAAATAATTTTTGGTGAATAGTAACTTTTTACGTTTATTTACCATGGTTAAAATTAAAAAAGATAATTAAGGGTAAAAATGATATTATTATTACCCTAAACCATGTACTAATTCTATTGGATAAGTTTAATTCTAACAAAAACAGCCTTAGGAATAAAATATGATCCTTTAGCTCTACTTGGAATAGATTAGGACATTTATTATTATTTTATTTAAAGAAGAGTTAAAAGTGTTAAAATCAATGTTTAATAACTAAAACTTTTGTAATATAAGGTTACACATAAGAAAAATTAGACTATAAATATTATTTATAAAGCTAAATATATTTCCAACATAATGGTAGTTTAGTTATATTTTTTATAAATTAAATAATTTAATTTATTTATGACAAAATGATGAACTAGTAATTACATAATTAATTTAATATTAAAATAAATGATATTATAAATATCCAAATAAATTTAATTTGAAACTTTTTATTTATTATTCTAATTTTCTAGGATAGTATAACATATTAGGGTTGGTTAGATGAATTATTTTTGAAGTAATAATGTTGTTATGACTTTAGCACAAACAAAATACCAAACAGAGTAAAAATTGACATAAAAGAGTTTTTAAAATAAATATTATATTATTAATTGATATTATATTCCTAAAAATCTAATGTTCAGCCAAAAGACTTAAATAATGATATTTGTTTCATTAATGAACCACTTTTTTCTCGCTTGGAAGTATATAGTATATTTATTCCCCATATAATATAAAAATACAAAGAGACATGGTAAATGTCAAACTATTTAACTAAGAGTTAATTCTAAAAGATAAGGTTAATATAGCGACCAAACCTAACTAAAACCTATTGGTTGAGTTAGTTTCAACCCATCATTAACATATTCTTTAATTAATCCATTTTGGAGCCATTAGAAATTGAAAATGATTTTATTATAAAATAATATTTCTAGCTTTTCCTAAGGTTCCCCTCACCCCTCTTATAAAAGGGAACTCCCCCTTTTCTCTAATTAAAACCTTAAAAGCCATTTGGCTCAGCCATCCGTTTCCCAAATACCCTCTCAACTTTTCTACCTTCATCCTAGAGTCCTTCATTTATTCATAAATCCAACTTACAGATCCCTTTTGATCAAATGAACAAGAAAAACCTGAAGAAGAGGTAAATATTTCATCACCTGTTTCAAGTTCCTTCCTTATTCCACTTCCCATTTCTTTGTTGTTTCCATTCTAAAATAATAACTCTAGTAACTTTTGTATTCTATGATGTTTTTATAAATATGGTACCACCATATTCATTATTCATTCCATCCATTGAATGACATGTCCTTATACGCGCGTACGTATGGCTTACTGTCTCCACGTTGTGGTGTAATTGTTATTCAATACATTATTTTTTGGGTGGGTATAATAATGATGTGAAATTGGCCAAAATAATAAACATAACATGATAATGATTCTTTATATATGATATAACTTCTAATTATAAATTATTTTAATATCAAAAGAATGATATTGTCGCTCATGCGTATGTACGAATTACCATCTCCACGAACGTGATGAGATTCATTATCCATCGTATCCATTCAAGACTAATTTTCATTTGATGATTAAAAATAATTTTTACAGATTTAATATCATTCTGAGTATGAATTAAATACATCCCATACATAACAAATATTACACACATGACAAAAAATATAAACGAAAATGAATATTTTAACAACCGAAACAACGATAATACGAAGATAATATTAGCAAAAAATGTTAAAAGATCATATATGATATCATATTAATGTATATTATTATTGTATAGTTTAATAAAAATTATTTCACCATTATACAAGAGGTTAACCTACCCTCGACCAAGAAAAATAAAAAGGTAATGGTTAATTTCACAATGTCTTTTTTTTCATGGTTGTTTTTATGTAAGTATCTACTGGGATCTCTTTCTCATCCCCATCAATGTTTCATAAAAAATATATTTCAAAGCATTTTTACTATTTACTATACAATGGGGTAAAGTCATTTATAAAAATATTTGACCTTATATGTTTTGAATGGAATATTTCTGTCATTTTCCAAACAAGGTACTTTAGGTCCTTTTTGATAAAATTAAGGTAAGAATGTTTTTTAACTTATATGGAGGGTGCAGCAATTTTCCGCTGTTATATCATTGTTGAAGCTTCCCTTACAAGATTATAAGAGTATTTTTAAAATAAAAGTTTTCTATATAATTATGTGACTCTTAAATGATTTCATAATAGAAATATATATTTCTCTAAAAAGGGTTTTGATTTCATCTATATCAACATCCTTTGATGGATTTTAAGTTTATTTGATGTTGATTTATTATGATACAAAACATCCATATTGTATTAAAGGTTTTGTGATATGTTTGACTGTGGATGTGCTATTTTTATACCAATAATTTTTATGGTTAAAGTATTGAAATTTCATATGGTAGTTTTAATACGAATGTTTATGTTATAATTCAACCTTTTCATATGAGGAATGTATTGGACTTAGTAAGTGACGGGTGGAGCCCGCTATAGTTCCTCGATATGTCGGTAGGTCTCATGAGACATCTAGATGTGGAATTAGTTGAGGCCTTTCCCATTTTGATATACGGTTTTTGCCAATGCCTTAATCATTTCTAGATGTCTTGGTAGAGGCCTTCAAAAAATTATTCATAATGTCCAACATTATACATTCCCTCATTATGAAAATAACATTGATGGTTCATGTAGCCCTTCAACTAGTAGAATACCCATGATTATGTTTTTATGGAATTATTTACTCAGCTCATAATCCTTCCATAAAAGTAATCATGTTTATTATTGGTAAAGGCATGTGGTTTCAATTATTCACTTTACTTAATATTAATGTTATCTTCCATGGTATTGCTTACCCTTACTGATTGTGTTTTCTCACCCCTTTATTATGTTTTAAATTTTCCAGGATATGAAGTTGTTAGTTATGAGTGACTTGCAGGCATAATCTAGGAGGCTTGGATGTTTTTAATGGAATAAATTAATGTTGCATTTCTTTTCAAGTTGTAATGTTTAACTTATGTATGAATCTTGTTTCCAATATTAAAAAACTAATCGGTCAGTCGAGACATCATTTCCTTATGATCATTCCAATGTTATGTAACAATGCACCAACTCTGGGTAACTAGGTTTTGGGCGTTACACTTGGTATCAGAAGAATATTAGTACAAACCCTCGAAACTAGATTTAGATAGACTTTGAGGATTAGTATAGAAGAACATCCTATAATTTTGGTATGGTAGAGATTTTGAGAGTTTTCCAAGAAATACATTTATATCGTGATATGATCAGGTAGTGGAGGCTCTTGCACAGATGTACCCAGTGGAAAAAACCCAAAAAAAACTTCTTTTATCTAGACTCTAATGGGATACAGTGCACGACAACGGGCCTTGTTGAACTCTTTGTTACCACACTCCTTGGGGATATGCTTAGAAAAATTCTCATTTTCATTAAAACCATTATGATGGGTTTATGAGTATATACTTCCTCAAAGAAAACATTTTTATGATTATGGATCATATCCCTAAACTGTTCAATTTATGTTATGTGTTTTTACATGTTTGGATTTATGTATTGTGATTCATAAACTTATATAGTGTATTACATTGTTTAGAAATGGCGCCTAGAGTATGGAATGAAAACTGTATCAATACACGAACTCCATGTTGGGATTTAACTCCTGCTAAAGATAATTTTAGTGGAGCTGGTGATTCAACTGGTGCTGATCAGCTTATTACTATATTGGGACAACTCACTCAGGTTATGAATAATATACTTACCCGTATGGAGCACCCAGATACACAACATAGAGGATCAATGTTAGACCGCTTCATGAGGCTATAACCAGCAACATTAACTTGGATTAAAAATCTATTATTCACTGAGAAATGGCTAAATTCCTTAGAGAAAATATTCCATGACTTGGGGAGTAGCGAAAGGGAAAAAGTTGTCGTGGTAGTTTCTCACCTCACTAGAGATGTTGATCAACGGTGGTCATTGATTCAAAATAAAAAGGAAGATGAAGAAGTTACTAGTTTTTAATTGAGGGAGTTTAATGATATTTTCATAGAAAAATATTCTTCTCGTCACCATCGAGCAGATATGGAATGAAAATTTCTATGTCTGAAGAAAAAAATAGGTTGAGAATGTCGCAAAGTATGAAGCTAAAATTACAAGGTTAGAAAGGCATGTTGCAGATTATATATGTAACCTAAGAAGTAATACTGATCGTTTCCTTGATTGGTTAAAACCATTTCTGCATCGAGTATTAGTATCACATTCCTTCTCATCATACGAAGATATTGTCTCATGCGATATCAAGACGTAAAAGGAATTATCTATATATTATGACTTTAAAATAATGAATGAAAAGAAAAGATCTGCTAAACACTATGGGAAAGGAAATAAAGAAATAGGGAATAAGGGAAGAATTGAATTTCTACCCTGTGATAATTATGGAAGGAAGCACCCTGGTGCCTATCTAAAAGAAAAAGGAGTATGCTATAAATGTGGAATGAAATTTCATCTTGCTGGTGATTATAAGGGAATGAAATACACTACCAATGTTCAATGCTATAATTGCAGAGAGATGGGACATTATGAAAATGAATTTCTTAAGAATTAAGGAATCTTACCTTAGAAAAAGCCAAGGGATCAAGGCTGTGATTATGAGATCACTACTGTTGAGATTGAAGCCCTGAAAGACTTGGTGGCAGGTAATTTAATGGTTTCTTCAAGTTTAACAAATGCATTATTTGATTCTGGATCATCATATATTTTCATATCTTCCCTGTTTTCTAATAAAAATAGATATTTGAAATTTGATGTAACAAGGGAGTTGTCAGTCAAAACTCCTATGGGAAGTATCATTGCTACAATGTTTTATGAATCAGTTCCTATTAGGGCATATAAATGTTGTTTATCTTATGATTTCATCATCATACACATGATTGAATTTGATATAATCAGCGATAAGGATTGGATTTTGGACCATGCTATAAAAATTTATGTTAAGAAGAAGGAGGTTACAATTTTTGATGACGATGATAAAGAACACCTTTTCATTAGAGCAGAATCATCACCACATATTTCTTACCTAGATCCACCCCCAGTATCTCAACTAAATTCAATTATTGGGGATGAAGATAATGAAATAACTGTGGATGAAGGAAATAATGTTCAAATAGAGTATGTACCTATTGTGAATGAGTATGTTGATGTATTTCCAGAGGATTTACTTGGACATACTCCAGAACGTGAAATTGTGTTTCCTATTGATTTAATTCTTGGTTCGAGGCCCATATCGAAGACCACTTATAGAATGGAAAATGTGGAATTAGTGGAACTAATGAAACAACTAGATGAATTGAGTAATAAGGTATTTATTCACCCTAGTGTTTCTCCATGGGGACCCCCTGTCTTTTTTGTTAAGAAAAAAGTTTAATCTATTAGGTTGTTAATTAACTACAGGGAGATCAATCCAATAACAATAAAGAACATGTATCCCTTACCTCGGATTGATGATTTATTCAACCAAATTCATGGAGCTCAATATTTTTCTATGATTGACCATCGATCTAGATATCATCATTTTTTTGTGAATAAGGAAGACATTTCGAAAACAGTATTTCGAACCAGGTACGAGAATTACGTGTTTACAGTAATGCCTTTTGGGATAACTAATGCACCCTATATTTTCATGGTTCTAATGAATAGAGTTTTCAAGGAATATATTGATGATTTTGTATTAGTATTTATTGATAATATCCTGGTATACTCCAAAAACTATAGTGATCATGAAAATAACTTGTGCACAATTCTGAAAACCCTCAGAAGAAATGAATTATACGAGATGTTTAGCAAGTGTGAATTTTGGCTTCAGGATATTTCATTTCATGGCCATATTTTCTCTAAGGATAGAATCTCTATTGACCCTTCTAAGACAAAGGAAATCCATGAATGGCCAGCACCGACATGTATAACTGAGGTGTGCATTTTTATGGGTTTAATAGGTTATTATTGATGTTTCATCCAGAATTTTTACCAGTTGAATAACCCATTAACAAAGATCACACAAAAGGGCTTAAATGTGTTTGGACATAAGAGTGTGAAAAATGCATTGAATAACTAAATAAAGTATTATTAAATGCTTCTATCATGACTATACCATCGGGGAATGATGGGTTTGTTATTTATAGTGATTCTTCATAGAAAGTGAATGATTATGTCCTTATGCAAAATGATAGAGTTAGTGCCCTTGCATCACAGTAGCTAAAAACTCATGAGAAAAACAATCCTACTCATGATCTTGAGTTAGAAGCTGTAATCTTTACTTTGAAGATATGGAGACATTATCTCTATGGTGAAAAATGTGAAATATATACTGATCACAAGAGTTTGACTTATATTTTCACACAGAACGAACTGGACATGATACAAAGACGACTGATTGAACTACTCAAGGATTATGATTGCATGATACACTACCACTAGGGGAAGCAAAATAAGGTGGAAGATGCTTTGAGAAGAAAAAATCATGATGTTTTGAACAAGATGAGAGTTTAAAGGGATAATATTCTCATGTATTTATAAAATATAGATATGGGAATAATAATAGAAGGTGGATCATCAATACTATTTCAAATGGTTTCCAAAAAAACTTTATTAGAAAGGAAAAAATGTTATAAAGCTGATAATGAGGAGTTTAAAAATAATATTAATGATGTGAAGGATGGGAGATTGAGTGACTTGGTGTATGAAGATGGAATATTGAAATTTGGGAAGACTGTGTTCCTGATATACTTGATTTAATAATCAAATTGTTGGATGATTCTCATAGTTCCAATTTCTCTATAGACACTGGTGGAACCAAGATGTATAGGTATTTGAAGGAACATTTTTGGAGGGACAACATGAAGAGGGATATTGCTGATTTTGTGTCAAGATGTATAGCTTGTCAATAATTGAAAGCTGGAAGCTAACAGCCTCAAGGATTTATGCAACCTCTTCCCATACCTGAGTGGAAATGGGATAATATTACGATGGACTTTTTCATGGGACTTCCAAAGACTCGTAGAAGGAATGACACAATATGGGTCATTGTTGATCATCTTACCAAATAAGCACATTTTTATTCTATAATAGAAAATTTACAACTGGAACGCCTAGAATGGCTATATATTAATGAAGATGTGAGACTTCATGGAGTACCCCTATTGATTGTTTCTGATCGTGATCCACATTTTAGATCAAGGTTCTGTAAATGTCTTAAGAAAGTCCTAAATACTGAACTTTGTATGAGCACTGCCTACCACCCCCAAACTGATGGACAATCAAAATATACTATAATATGTTAGAATACATGGTGAGATCATTCTCACATGACATTCAAGGTATGCAGGATCAATATATACCTCTGGTAAAATTTTCCTATAACAATAGCTTCTATTCATTTATTCAGATGGCACGATATGAAGTGTTATACATAAAGAGATGTCGCACACCAACCTATTGGGATGTAGTTGGTGAAAGAAAACATGAAGGCCCAGAACTTGTGGAGGAAAAGATTCAAAAGGGGAAGGTAATCCAAACCGACATCGAAGTAGCTCAAAGTGGGCAGAATATAGATGCCGATAACCAATGGAAGGATTTGGAATTTCAGGTAGGAGACCATGTTTTCTTGAAGTAATCTCCATGGAAGGGTGTTATACGTTTAAGTAACAAGGGAAAATTAATTCTCAGGTACATCGGACCTTTCAAAATTCTAGAATGAATTGGGGATATAGGTTACCGTTTGGAAATTCCACCAAGTCTCTTCGAAGTTCACGATGTATTCAACTTATCATTATTGAGAAAATACATGTTTGACCAAACACATGTACTCACCTATGAGGAATTCGAACTGAAACATGGTTTGTCTTATTGTGAAGAGCAAGTCAAGGATCATGATACAAGAGATGAATTGTTGAGAATCCAGATGACTCATACGGTAAATGTTCTATGCAGAAACCACAAGATGGAAGAGGCAACGTGGGAACCAGATGAACATATGATGAAGAACCACCTTAGTCTTTTAATGATGTAATACTCTAGAAAATTCGATTATGAAATTATTTGAAGAAGGTGAGAATGTGACTACCCAAGCATCAACGGTACACTTCTCTTTGAATAATGCAATAGCGTGTGTTGTACGTAACTTCGACTTCTAACACACCACAACTAATCAAACTAGCCATTATGAATATTAATACAAACTTTTTGAAATTTTTTAAATTTTAACTTTCAAAATGGACTTCAGTTTTTGGTTCAAATTATTGAAATTAGATTAGGGTGAATTTTTGGTATTTTTCGGAAAACATTCAAATTTTAATGAATAGTGAAAAACACTGAGTTATAGTTTAAAACCGAATTTTTATTTAAATAATTAATATTTTATTTAAATTTATTGTCTGTAAAAATAGATACATAATACCAATATATGTTCAATGATATTCATTGGAGTCAGTTTATAATAATTTTAGATATGTAAAAGTTTTATGGAACTTTTTACTGACCTTTACCCACCTCATAGGAACATTTGCAAATTCACATAAAACATAATTTTACCGCTTCTATGAGTTGAATTTCAAAAATTTGAGATACTTGGTTGATTTCATTAAGTAAATTTTTTTTCAATAAGATGAAAATAATTTTTGGTGAATAGTAACTTTTTACGTTTATTTGCCACAGTTAAAAGTAAATACGGTAATTAAGGGTAATAATGACATTATTATTATCCAAAAACATGTCCTAATTCTATTGGATAAGTTTAATTCTACCCAAAACAACCTTAGGAATAAAATTTGATCCTATAGGTCCACTTGTAATAGATTAGGACATTTATTATAATTTTATTTAAAGAAAAGTTAAAAGAGTTATAATCAATGTTTAATAACAAAAACATTTTTAATATAGGTCTATACATAAGATAAATTTGAATATAAATATTCATTAGAAATCTAAAAACATTTCTTACATAATGGTACTTTATATATATATTTTAGACATTAAATAATTTATTTTATATATGACACAATGATGATTCCGTAATTACCTAATTAATGAAATATTAAAATAAATGATATTATAAATATTTAATAAATTTAATTTGAGAATTTTTATATAATACACTAATTTTCTAGGTTAATATGACATATTAGGGTTGTTTAGATGAATTTTATTTGATGTAATAATGTTGTTATTATTTTATCAAAAAGAAAATACCAAATAGTGTCAAAATTGACATAAAATGGTTTTTTTTAAATAATATATTGTTAATTGATATTGTATTACTAAAAATCTAATGTTCCGCCAAAAAAATATATAAGGATAGGTGTATCATTAATGAACCACTCTGGATTTTCTTGAAAGTATATAGTATGTTTATTAACCATATAATATAAAAATATAAAGAGGCATGTTAAATGTCAAACTAAAATCTAAAATAAAAGGTTAATATATTTACCCAAACCTTTATAAAACCTATTGGTTGAGAGGTTTTCTATCCATCACAACCTTATACTTTAATGAATAGATTTCGGAGCCATTTAAAACCGAAAATGATTTTATAATAAAATAATATTTCTAGCTTTTCCTAAGGTTCCCCACACCCCTCTTATAAAAGGAAACTCCCCTTATCTCTAATTAACACCTTCAAAGCCTCTTGGATCGGCCAATGTAATGTCCCAGATTTTTCCATGTACTATTTTAATATTTTATGGGATTTAATTCGAGACCAGGCTATGAGATGGCTTGCAGTTCCCAGGCCCGGTGAGCCCGGAACAAACGTTTGAATTTCATTTAATAATTAAATAACGCGCGCATGCAGTTTTCCTGAAAAAGTGGAATAACTCCTGAACAGGTTCTCGGATCAAAACTTGTAGGGCACCGTTGCGTTCGGAACATTGACTTTACATTAGGAGAGGCCTAACATTGGCCGGCACAGGTCATTGGTGAAATATGGTTTTTGCACGAAACTTTAATAAAATATTTAATCAAAATATATTATTTAAATCCTTGTTACAGAGAAATCTATTTTCTTTTTAAATAGAGATTTCACAGGGGATCAGGGTTACAATTTTCCATAACCCTAAATTTCCCTAGAGGCTCTGGAGGCTTCGGAGGAAACCTCCCAACGCGGCGACGGCGTTCTTGACGAGCTTCGTCGGTGACAACGACGCAACAACCAGATCTTCACCAACGAATGCCGCGGATCCAGGTAGGATGTTTATTTTTGATTTCCTTATCCGTTTTTTATTTCCACAATGAACGCAGGCAAATCCATGAACAGATTAGCATGCAGATCCATCGGTCTTGCGGGACGGGTTGTTACAGGGATTTAGAGGTTGTTTTGGTTTTGATCTATTGGTGAAGAGAACAGATCTTCACGAACAATGATCGAGGTTTGTCCCTCTTGTTTGATCTTTGTTTTTTCTCCATCACATTATTCGTTGTGTTATACGCGTTCTTGGAGGAAATCGATCGTTTCCCATTAGTTTGTTGGCGCAACGATCTGAGATTGTAGATCCAGCCCCGGGCGATGTCACGGAGGTGCGACGATGGTTTCGGCAGACGATTCGGAGCGGATCGGGATATATGATTTTTTAGGAATATTATTTTAGATGGATAATTCGAGGTTTATAATCCGATTTAAGAGCTGAAAACACTTGTCACGTTTTTTTTATGATGAAACAAACCAATCCCTGGAGTATTGGGATGAATGGATGAGAAATCGAGGATCCGGAGGTTCAGCCGCAGCGCGATGAGGAAGACGACGCCTCTGGAAAAATACCAACTACAGGACATGTTGTAGAGACCCGAAGCTTGACGTACATAGACATTACATTACTTTTGCGGAATACTTGGTACATAAAAAAAACACACACACAAGGATCGTAATAGTTTAGTGTCTTTGGAAACTCGGAACGTAATCTTCTAATCGTGGTGAAAGATCTTCAATATCTCCCATAAAGATCTTCCCTTTTTTTACCTAAAACCTTTCGTTATATCCTGGGGAAAAGAAAACATAAAAGGGTGAGCTCAAATGATCAGCAAGGGAAAATAAAGGAAATAAAAATCATATCATATCTTTTTGAAAATCATAACCTGCAAAAGAGATCATAATATCTTAACATGGAACAAATCATAGACGTGAATATGAGATCCCCATAATCATAACATGACACTTGAAACGTTGTGTCATGCACACATAATCATGGAAAATCATTTCTTGTTAGTCATGACTCATTGCCAAGACTATCTTAGTGGACAAAGTCCCTTTCTGAACCGAGTCACCCTCGTTGCATTCCTGTTTCACTGAACCGGTATAACCTACCGTTCCAGCCATGTCTATCTCATGAGATATAAAATATTTACCCAATCCATTGGAGGGAGATATAGGTCCCACCCATCTTATAATGAATCCTTTCTTATGTGTGCCACATAATCATAAACCATACATCATAGCGTAACCCACGTAATAAAAATGGGATTCTTAAACAACATGACATCATAAAACAATTCATATAAGATAAAGGAATTCGTAAAAATATTTCCATCACAACATAATCAAATCCATGTAATAATAGGGATAAAAACAGAACCATTTTATTATCTTAGATGGAAAATAATTTTGATAAAATACTTGAACTCTATTCTTGAGGAAAATATCCTTTCTACTTCAAAAACACTTTTCCTTTCTTAACATGTCATACAATTTTAAACTAAAAGAAGTTGATTAAAAATAAACTTGAAAACTTGTAAAGGAAGCTTCTTGGAAATAATGTTTTAAAAATCCATTCATGCCGTATAAGTTAAAAAAACATTCTTCCCGTACTTTTGTCTGAAAAGTCAAAAAGTACCTCGTAAGAAAAACGAAAAAATATTCCTTTCATATCTTTTAATAATAACTTAACTAAGGGTAAAATTGGATTTAAATAGTTATAGGTGGATGGAAATAATATTACATATTGAGGAAACATGGATGTGGATGATAAAATACACCCCAGTAAATGCCAAAGTATAAACAATCTCGGATAAAAATGAGATTGTGATATTTCCCTTACCTTAGGTCCGATTTGCTTTGTACATGTCCGAAGCTCCTGTATAATTGTTTAAATAATTTTATTGACTTATTCTAGAATCATAAATATTGATATGATATCATATATGGTTTTATTCTTAGCTTCTTGTTAGTAATATTTCATTGTTACTTGTTACTCGTGTCCTTATTGCCTTTTGTTCTTATGCGTGTTTTGCCAAATAAATTCTTATTCTTCTTTTAAGGTTTTAGATACCTTATATACAGAATGGTATTAGTGTAACATATATCATATTTATTCATTCAATTCATTTATATAATTACTATGTAATGATGATCATGTAGAACGAGTCACATCACATCGTGGAGACGGTATTCCGTACGTACGCATGAGTGATGATATCGTTCCTATGATCGTGGAATTGTATTTGAGTATATATATATTATTTCAGTATCAATATTACATTATAATAATCATAAATAGTTACTCATTACACCATTATACCCATCCTTGTAAGGTGATGGTGGAAAATAGATTACACCACGGCGTGGAGACGGTATTCCGTACGTACGCACGCGCGGTGATTTCATTTTTCCGTAGGATGGACAGAAGGTGAATTATGGTTGTTTCATATTTATAATAACATATATGTATGTAAGTAATACTTATGTTATTACTTTATAATGAAATAACTAAAGAAGAAGAAGTTGAAGAAGAAATAAATTGAAAAGATCGGTAATGGATATTACCTCTTCTTTGGAACGCCTCTTTGAATCCCCCACTTATTGAACTATGATTGGTCTTTGAAGAAGACCAGAACCTCTAGGATTACCCTAGGGAAGTGGAGAGGAGAAAATGGCAGGGGTTGGCCGAGCTTGAGTGCTCAAATTGGTGTGAGGAGGAGGGGGATGAGGTGCCCTTTTATAAGGGAGGAGAGGGGCACCTTAGGAATATCTCAAAATATTATTTTATATTAAAGTCAAAATCGGTTTATAACGGTTTCAAAGGGTCTTATTTCGAAACTAAAGTGGGGATGGGTCTCAATACTATCATACAATAGGATTTAGACAAGTTTAGGGTATTATTTTAACCTTATCAATTAGATTTAACTCTAAGTTGAGTAATTTAACTTTTACCGTGTCTTTTTGTTTTCTTTCACTATATGGTTAATACACTTACTATAACATGAAACACGAACCCCAAATTGTATATTATTAATAAATATATCCTTATCTAAGTCATTTGGCCGAACCTTTGATTTTTAGGAATAAAATAACAATTAATAATATAATATTTGATTTAAAAACTATTTTGTGTTATTTTTGACACTATTTGATATATGATTTTTGTGAAAGTCATAACAGAATTATATGTTTGAACCAAGTTGATTAAATCAACGATAATATATCATAGTAACCTAGAAAATTAGTGTAATTCATAAAAAGTCTTAAATTACATTTATTTTGGTATTTATAGTATCAGTTATGTCAATTTTTCATTAATAAGATAATTACTGCATCATCTTTGTGTCATAAATAAATTAAATTATTTGATGTCTAAAAATTAAAAATAAAATACCATCATGTTGGAAATGGTTTTATCTTTCTAATGAATATTTACAGTCTAATTTATCTAATGTAAAACCCAATATTAAAAATGTTTTAGTAAATATACTTTGATTTTAACTCTTTTAACTCTTCTTTGAATTAAATAATAATAAATGTCCTAATCTAATCCAAGTGGGCCTAAATGATAATATTTTACACTTAAGGTTGTTTTTGGTCGAGATACACTTGTCCAATAGAATTAGGACATGTGTTAGGGTAATATTAATATCATTCTTACCCTTAATTACCCTATTTACTTTTAACCGTGGTAAATAAAAGTAAAAGGTTACTATTCACCAAAAATTATTTTCATCTCATTGAACCACATTTTACTCACTGACATCAACCGTGTCTCTCGGATTTTTGAAATTCCATTCACAAAAGTGGTAAAATTATGTTTTATGAAAAATTCAGTTTTTTAACTACCACTTAGTAGTTTCACTATTCATAAAAAATTTGATGTTTTTCAGAAAAATGCCAAAATTTCATCCTAATCTATATTTCATATTCTGAATTAAAAAATGAAGTCTATTTTACCAAATTCATAACATAGAATTTTCATTAATTAATTTTATAATTAAATCCCGCTGTTAAAACAAATAGCGTGTTTTTAAGAAACAATATCTATCAAAAGATTGACACTTGATTATGTCTGGTTTAAATGTGAAATTACATTCAATGACCAACATTGTATTAAATTGTAAAAATATATTCTAAATATACTTTAAAACCACTCAAATTAATATTTTATCACTATTAATTATTTCGATTAAAAAGGTTGTTTTTAATTATAATTTAGTAATTTTCCCTATTCATCAGAATATGAAAGTTATCCGAAAAGTACCAAAATTTCACCTTAGGCTAAATTCGATACTCCAAATCAAAAAATGAAGTCCATTTTGAGAGCTAAAAATTTTAAAAAGTGTTTATTACTATTCATAACGGCTAGTTTTAATAATATTTTAATAGCATATCGTTGTTTCGTGAAACTTAGTATTGCGTACTACACACGCTATCGAGGAAGGTTGCGATTGCGTGTAATGAAAGGGAAGTCAAAGATGTGTGTTGTGCAAGATCCTTTTTGTGTAGCGTACAACACAAGACATTAATAAAATTAAAAAGAATATTTTTCATAAAATCTCAGGCTGTTACATTCTACCCCCCTTAAAATGAATTTCGTCCTCGAAATTCGTCGGGGTTATAAATGGTTTACTATTCGAAAGATCCTTTAATAGAAACCCACATCGTAAAAAGGAATATCAAAACCAATATTTAAAAACAAAAGTATGAAACGTAACGGTTACCCAAATAAACTAATCACTGGGTTTCCACATAGGTGAAAATATGGATATGGAAGAGAAATATAACCATCATGTTCTGATGGAGAGTGGTAGAGAACATGGCTATGGAAAACCCAGCAATCACAAAGCCATAAATTTGTGACGGTCTATGGTACCATCTGATTCATCAGATATAAGATCACTAGGACAACATATTTGGTTTTCAAGATCATTTCCCTAAAGTTAATGAATTTGAATCAGAATAAATACTTACTTTATTATGGTATAATCTCACTGTTGTTCGTGCCTTTAACAATTTCCACTTCATCTCTTAAATAAATGAAGTTGAATTTGTTATTCGTGAAGTGTTAGCAGATCAGGTGATAGAATGACGGGTCATTCCAACTATCTCAAAAAAAAGGTTAGGAAAAAATTATATACATAAGTCGATCTATAGTGAGATGAATCATATATGGTTCCTAAAATGGACTTATACATCATATGTCATACAACTTAATATAATAAAACTAGTTTCTACTAAACAGGGACTTCCTGTAGGCCAGTGGTAGGCGATAAAGGCCAGTCGGACTTCGGTTGTGGGTTCGATTTCCACAGCCTTGTCCGACGCGATGGGCTGTCGCCCGTCCTGCACGTTGTCCTTTTTCTAAAACTATATTACTATAACATCCCATCAATAATATCGAGAAAACTTCTATCCTTAAACAATACTAACTTATGTCCAACATAATCCATTCCAATCTTTAGGATTATCCATAATACTGCAGTCCAATCTCATAACATAGTGAAAACGATTACCAGAGATTTAACACCATCGTCGATCCCCATATATCATAAGATATATTTTGTTGGTCACATTCCAAACATTCAAAGTCCTTAATCATGTATTCTCTTGAATACCTTAGTGAAAACATGAATGCAATTAAAATTTAACACTTTCCACATACCAAAATCCTCAAAATTCTATGTACTCAAACAATGATATCACTTAGTCCTTATATCAATCATGAGCTCATGAATACTGTTAAACATTTCGTTTTCTCATTTTCCCTTCATTATGCTCATATCATATTATTTCCAAAAATATCTCAATCACTTTGAATACCACATTAGACCAATACATAAATATTCCAATACTTTATGATACAACATTATTTTGGAATCCCATTACATAAACACTTAATCATTACACCAAATCGTTATCATATTCAATATCGCCAATGGTGATCACATGTGACTTCCCTTTGTCCTATGCCTTAAGCGGTTTCTCATGTCGATCATCACTAACCCTTGGATTAGGGAATTTATTAGCATAATTCCCCATTTCCTTGCACTTGAAGCATTGAAGTGTTGGTGGTGCGTTCTCTGCAGTGTTTGCTTTATTCACATCATTAGAATCCCTTTTTCCATGACTTTGACACTCAGCTTCTCGATCACCTTCTTTTCCACACTTAAAACATTTTCTAGTCCCTTTAAGACAATCTCCACCATGCTTCTTTCCACACTTTTTGCATAAGGAAACATTCTTCTTCTTTTCACCATTATTCTGAGATTTCTCCTTGAACTCCATCTTTCGTTTCTTGTCAAAACCATGAGATGGATATGTAACACCAACTTCCATTTCTACCTTGATAGCACAACGCACAATTTCTTCATAGCTACGAAAGTCTCTTATAGCTAATGCCCTTCAAAGACTTGGTTTTAAGCCACTGAAAATCGATCAACTTTACTTTCAGGTTGGATGATAATGCCAGATGCATACCTTTCAAGTCTTGTAAAATTTGCTTCGTATATACCAACAGATTCATCATCCTTCTGCTTCAGCTCAAGAAACTCATTTTCCATATTTGTTCGAAGAATACGAGGAAAGTACATACTGAAAAACAAGTTCTTGAACTCGTCCCATTCCATGGACTCAATTTCATCTCTTTGCCTCGTATTCTTTATAAGATTCCACCATTGATCAGCTTCACCTTCCAAACGATATACTGCTAAGATGACTTTATCATGCTCAGAACATTGAAGAACTGAAAATATCTTTTCAGTGGTACTGATCCATTGTTCAGCAACAAGTGGATCAGAAGACCCACTGAAAGAAGGTGGAAGTTGCCTCATGAAGGACTCAATAGAATATTGTTCCCTTCTCTGCTCATTTGGAAGTCCAGAATGATTCATAGCTTGTGTAAGTATAGCAATAATATTTTGGACTCAATCTCCCATAACATTTGTTTGTTCAGGAGGGCAATCATTGCATTGTCCATTGCATTGATCAACACGGTTCCTTCGGGTTCTAGCCATCGTCTAAAACCCAAAAAGAATAGTGTGAGAGGCAAAAATCATGCTAGGGAAAACAACATAATAAAGGGGGAGTACCTTCAATATCTAACATATTAGGTTTAATTCTATGATCGTTAGCGTAATTCTAGTACTATAACCTGTACGTATACTTAACCTTAGAGACATCCCTAGACATACCTTAGAAATATCTCTAGGGATCTCACTAAAGTTCTCGCATCCTAGTTTCCAAAGGTTGACTAAACCTTTCCTCCGATACCAATTGTAGAGACCCGAAGCTTGACGTACATGGACATTACATTACTTTTGCGGAATACTTGGTACATAACAAAAACACACACACAAGGATCGTAATGGTTTAGTGTATTTGGAAACTCAGAACGTAATCTTCTAATCGTGGTGAAAGATCTTCAATATCTCCCATAAATATCTTCCCTTTTTTTACCTAAAACCTTTCTTTATATCCTGGGGAAAAGAAAACATAAAAGGGTGAGCTCAAATTCTCAGCAAGGGCAAATAAAGGAAATAAAAATCATATCATATCTTTTTGAAAATCATAACCTGCAAAAGAGATCATAATATCTTAACATGGAACAAATCATAGAAGTGAAAATGAGATCCCCATAATCATAACATGAAACTTTAAACTTTGTGTCATGCACACATAATCATGGAAAATCATTTCTTGTTAGTCATGACTCATTGCAAAGACTATCTTAGTGGACAAAGTCCCTTTCTGAACTGAGTCACCCTCGTTCCAGTCCTGTTTCACTGAACCGATATAACCTACCGTTCCAGCCATGTCTATCTCATGAGATATAAAATCTTTACCCAATGAATTGAAGGGAGATATAGGTCCCAGCCATCTTATAATGAATCCTTTCTTATGTGTGCCACATAATCATAAACCATACATCATAGCGTAACCCACGTAATAAAAATGGGATTCTTAAACAACATGACATCATAAAACAATTCATATAAGATAAAGGAATTCATAAAAATATTTCCATCACAACATAATAAAATCCATGTAATAATAGGGATAAAAACAGAACCCTTTTATTATCATATATGGAAAATAATTTTGATAAAATATTTGAACTCTATTCTTGAGGAAAATATCCTTTCTACTTCAAAAACACTTTTCCTTTCTTAACATTTCATACAATTTTAAACTAAAAGAATTTGATTAAAAATAAACTTGAAAACTTGTAAAGGAAGCTTCTTGGAAATAATGTTTTGAAAATCCATTCATGCCGTATAAGTTAAAAAAACAATCTTCCCATACTTTTGTCTGAAAAGTCAAAAAGTAACTCGTACGAAAAACGACAAAAGATTCCTTTCATATATTTTAATAAAAACTTAACGAAGGGTAAAATTGGATTTAAACAGTTTTAGGTGGGTGGAAATAATATTACATATTGAGGAAACATGGATGTGGATGATAAAATACACCCCAGTAAATGCCAAAGTATAAACAATCTCGGATAAAAATGAGATTGTGATATTTCCCTTACCTTAGGTCGATTTGCCTTGTACGTGTCCGAAGCTCCTGTATAATGGTTTAAATAATGTTATTGACTTATTCCAGAATCATACATATTGATATGATATCATATATGGTTATATTCTTAGCTTCTTGTTAGTAATATTTAATTGTTACTTGTTACTCGGGTCCTTATTGCCTTTTGTTCTTATGCGTGTTTTGACGAATAAATTCTTATTATTCTTTTAAGGTTTTAGATACCTTATATCCAGAATGGTATTAGTGTAACATATATCATATTTATTCCTTCAATTCATTTATATAATTACTATGTAATGATGATCTTGTAGAACGAGTCGCATCACATCGTGGAGACGGTATTCCGTACGTACGCACGAGTGATGATATCCTTCCTATGATCGTGGAATTGTATTTGAGTATATATATATTATTTCAGTATCAATATTACATTATAATAATCATAAATAGTTACTCATTACACCATTATACCCATCCTTGTAAGGTGATGGTGGAAAATAGATTACACCACGGCATGGAGACGGTATTCCGTACGTACGCACGTGCGGTGATTTCATTTTTCTGTAGGATGGATAGAAGGTGAATTAGGGTTGTTTCATATTTATAATAATATATCAGTATGTAAGTAATACTGATGTTATTACTTTATAATGAAACAACTAAATAAGAAGTTGAAGAAGAATGAAATTGAAAAGATCGGTAATGGATATTACCTCTTCTTTGGAACGCCTCTTTGAATCCTCCACTTAGGGAACTAAGATTGGTCTTTGAAGAAGACCAGGACTTCTAGGATTATTCTAGGGAAGTGGAGAGGATAAAATGGCAGGGTTTTGTAGAGCTTGAGTTCTCAAATTGGTCTGAGGAGGAGGGGGAGGAGGTGCCTTTTTATAAGGGAGGAGAGGGGCACCTTAGGAATATCTCAAAATATTATTTTATATTAAAGTAAAAATCGGTTTATAATGGTTTCAAAGGGTCTTATTTCGAAGATAAAGTGGGGATGGGTCGAAATCATATCATCCAATAGGATTTAGACAAGTTTAGGGTATTATTTTAACCTTATCAATTAGATTTAACTCTAAGTTAAATAAATTAACTTTTACCGTGTCTTTTTGTTTTCTTTCACTATATGGTTAATACACTTACTATAACATGCCCAAACGAACCCCAAATTGTATATTATTAATAAATATATCCTTATCTAAGTCATTTGGACGAACCATAGATTTTTAGGAATAAAATAACAATTAATAATATAATATTTTATTTAAAAACTATTTTGTGTCAATTTTGACACTATTTGATATATGATTTTTGTGAAAGTCATAACAGAATTATATGTTCGAACCAAGTTGATTAAATCAACCCTAATATATCATAGTAACCTTGAAAATTAGTGTCATTCATAAAAAGCCTTAACTTACATTTATTTTGGTATTTATAATATCAATAATGTCAATATTTCATTAATAAGATAATTACTGCATCATCTTTGTGTCATAAATAAATTAACTTATTTGATGTCTAAAAATTACAAATAAAATACCATCACGTAGGAAATGTTTTTAGCTTTCTAATTAATATTTACAATCGAATTTATCTTATGTACAACCCTATATTAAAAATGTTTTAGTAAATATACATTGATTTTAACTCTTTTAACTCTTCTTTGAATTAAATAATAATAAATGTCCTAATCTAATCCAAGTGGGACTAAATGATAATATTTTACACTTAAGGTTGTTTTTGGTCGAGATACACTTGTCAAATATAATTAGGACATGTTTTAGGGTAATATTAATATCATTCTTACCCTTAATTACCCTATTTACTTTTAACCGTGGTAAATAAAAGTAAAAAGTTACTATTCACCAAAAATTATTTTCATCTCATTGAACCACATTTTACTTACTGACATCAACCATGTCTCTTGGATTTTTGAAATTCCATTCACAGAAGTGGTCAAATTAAGTTTTATGAAAAATTCAGTTTTTTAACTACCACTTAGTAGTTTCACTATTCATAAAAAAATTGATGTTTTTCAGAAAAATGCCAAAATTTCATCCTAAGCTATATTTCATATTCTGAATTAAAAAATGAAGTCTATTTTACCAAATTCATAACATAGAATTTTCATTAATTAATTTTATAATTAAATCCCGCTGTTAAAACAAATAGCGTGTTTTTAAGAAACAATATCTATCAAAAGATTGACACTTGATTATGTCTGGTTTAAATGTGAAATTACATTCAATGACCAACATTGTATTAAATTGTAAAAATATATTCTAAATATACTTTAAAACCACTCAAATTAATAATTTATCACTATTAATTATTTCGATTAAAAAGGTTGTTTTTAATTATAATTTAGTAATTTTCACTATTCATCAGAATATGAAAGTTATCCGAAAAGTACCAAAATTTCACCTTAGGCTAAATTCGATACTCCGAATCCAAAAAATAAGTCCATTTTGAGAGATACAAATTTTAAAAAGTGGTTATTACTATTCATAACGGCTAGTTTTAAAAATATTTTAATAGCATATCGTTGTTTCGTGAAACTCAGTATTGCGTACTACACACGCTGTCGAGGAAGGTTGCGATTGCGTGTAATGCAAGGCAAGTCAAAGATGCGTGTTGTGCAAGATCCTTTTCGTGTAGCGTACAACACAAGACATTAATAAAATTAAAAAGAATATTTTTTCATAAAATATCGGGCTGTTACACATGTAGTATGGGATACATGGTGTGTGTTCCTCGGTGGACCACCTTGCGTGTACTCTGGGAGTAGACGGACACGGGTTGGGTACACGGACAAGGACACGACATATATACCCTTCCCTGGCCAGACCCGACCAGATACACGGGATACCCCGTGTACTAGTACATGGGCCGACGACACGGACACAGGTTGGGTACACGACCAAGGACATGGCGTTTATACACTTCCCCGACTAGACACGGCCATATACATGGGATACCCCGTGTACTGGTACACGGGCATGCGACACGGACACAGATAGAGACCGTGTACGGGCACATGGCCAGCATACACGGAGCGAGCCCCAGGTGCTCAGGAATGGCGTGTGACTCTTCTACACGCCATGTAGTTGATATCTATCTGACAAGACAAATGACACGGTCTGTTTACACAGGAAGTACCCGGAGTCAGGGAACACGACGTGTGATTCATCTACACGTCGTGTAGTTTAGTTTGACACGACTTGGACGAATGACACAGGCTGTTTACATGGGCGGTACTTGGTGTCAAGGAACACAGAGTGTAACCATACTACACACCGTGTAACCAATTCTTCATGGCTCAAGCCACTTGTATTATGTGACTTGGAATAGTTTCCTTAGGGTTCTAACCCTTGGTCTTTTCCCTGAAGGTTCTGGTATCATTTCCTTTAAACAGGAGTATGATCTCTTCAGCAGGACTTCCTGAATAGAGTTGTTGGAATCCCTTATGTGAGAATTAGATCCGGATCCTCTATTCATCCCTGGAACCCTAGGTAGAGTTCTCAGTATCGATGTGACCAACTTTACCCCGGTGTTGATCCTCTACTTAGCGGATTAGCTCAGACTGAGTTGTCATAATCACCCCATGACTGGGTTGGGATCCTCATCTAAGCATCATGTTCACAATGTGCTTGTGGAGTGTGTTCTCCCATAACTAGTACTTCGTATCTCTCTCTTTAGACCTAGGAGTGTGTTCTCCTTATTGCATGCTTCGTGAAATCTTCGATCTGGATCCTAGTGGTGGTATCGCGATGGTTGTTTGTGTATGAGTATATCTAGATATTGTTGTTATATGTTCTGTAGACATATACTGTGTGGAGCTGACTGTATCTTTCCTTTTTGGTATTTTCCCTTGTTTTATTTCCTTTGTGGTTTCGGGGTGCCCAACTGGGTATTGTTATACTCGCCCCTGCACGGGCTTTGCCCGCACATGTCGTGTCTTGTGCAGACGATCGTGCCTTTGATAGGATTCTAGGAAGACCAGGACCGGACAGTACTCAGTGAGATCAGACAGGCTGAGGTATGTTCCTACGGCTATAGACAGCAGTCCCAACAACTTTTTTTTACAGGTTGGACTTTGTTACGGACTCTCTTTTGGTGGGCTTTTACTTTTGGCCCAGGGTTTTACTTACTGTAATTTTCTTTCATGTCTTACTCTATTGGTTGGGTTTTAGTGTATGCATGCATATTTTCCTTTTAGTAGCGTTTACTTTTTAGCTTCATGGGCTTCGAGATGTGCGTGCATGGGTACAAGTTTATAGGCAATGCCTACCAAGTTAGTAGTATGCCTACTCGGTGCTAGTCACCAGCCCCTGGCCTATTGGTGGCGGGCTTGAGGATTTACGACTCGCCCCCCCCCCCTGGGATGGATCATGACAGATTTGTATATGAGGTGGTCTGTTCTACCTTAGGACCGAGAGTTTGTGAGTTGGTTTGGGGAAACAGTCTTAAGTGTTTTGAGTTTGGATTTCAGGCTAGAGACCCCAGTGTTGGTGCGGGCGGCCGACATATCCATACACTAGGACTCTGATAACTTGATTTTCGTCTCGGAACATGAGAATACTAGTTGTAGGGTAAAACAATGGTACATACATCATATAGGAATGGGTTATGGTTTCCATGTCCTTCTTGAGTCAGCTCTCCAGATACACTCACTAACTGAGATACATCTTGTTTCTTTAAAGGATGCCTCCGCGACGCACACCCTCTAGGATCCAGCAGCTCGATCATGAGGATGACCCCCTCAGTGATGAAGCATTGATACAGGGACCATATCCCCCAGTTTTACCATCAGGTGGTGTTCCAATCATCCCGCCACATGTGTAGCAGTGTTTAGAGCATGTTGTACCAGTGGAGGAGGAGTGCAGGCTGAGCGCACTCCATGAGTTTCAGAGACAGAGACCCTATAGGTTTCGAGGCGAGCATGACCCTTAGGAAGTAGAGTACTGGCTCGAGGCTGTGACCAGAGTCTTCCGTTTGGTCAGGACACCAGCAGACCATATGGTGATCCTGGCAGTGAGCCTTCTGCAGGGATCAGCAGGGCAGTGGTAGAGTTTGGTTATCCAGACCCACGACAAGGAGACTCTTGTGTGGAAGGAGTCTGAAAGTCTCTTCATAGAGTAGTTTTCACCAATTACCCTGAGGGAAGTACGTATACAGGAGCTCATTCAGCTCTAGCAGGGAACCCTGTCGGTGGAAGACTATTCATTGAGGTTTACCGACCTTTCGCGGTACTCGATGGATGTGGTCATAGATTAGTACTTTAGAGCATAGACTTTTGAGCGTGGCTTATGCAGAGATATCCGAGCTAGAATAATCCCTATGAGCATTCTTACTTATGATGGGATGCTCGAGCGGGATTTTTTGGTCGAGAGATTATTGGCAGAGCAGATATAACAACCCATACATTACATACATTGTAAGTACTTCAAAATTGAAGTACACTTATTAAAAAATATAACAAAACCATGAAAGGACCGTATAGGTATAGTGTCTTTAGAAATTGGGATACATAAACAACTGGTTCATAAAGCGTCTACACTGTCTCCCATTTATTTCATCATATCTATAGTCCCTTTTGGCATATCCTACTTAATAACCTTCTTCCAGACCTGGTGAAAGAAAACATACAAAAGGGTGAGCTCAAATACTCAGTAAAGGTAAACAAAAGAAATATCAATCACATCATTTTCATAAGAGCATTACATTTTGGAAATCTTACCTTGCAAAAGAGATCATAATTTCATAAAATGGGATAAATAATTGTTGTGAAATGTAATCACAATATTCATAACATAAAACATGAAGCTTTGTGGAATACACACATAATCATAGAGAATCATTTCTGATTAGTCAAGACTCATTTCCAAGAATATCTTAATTGAAAAAGTCCATTTCTGAACCGAGTTCAATCCTTGTTTCAGTCCTGTTTCACTGAACCTGTTTAACCTGTCGTTCCAGTCATGTCTATCGCATGAGATAAGAAATCATTACCCAATGCATTAGAGGGAGATATAGGTCCCACCCATCTAATAATGATACCATTCTTATGTGTTCCATAAAATCATAAACCATATATCATAGCAAAACCCATGTAATAAAAATGAGATTCATAAACATCATGACATCATAAAACAATTCATATAAGATAAAGGAATTCATAAAAATAATTTCATCACAACATAATCAAATCAATGTAATAATAGGGATAGAAACAGAACCCTTTGTTATCTTATATGGAAAATAATTTTGATAAAACACTAGAACTCTATTCTTGAGGAAAATATCCATTCTACTTCAAAAACACATTTCCTTTCTTAACATGTCATAAAATTCTAAACTAAAAGAAGTTGATTAAAAATAAACATGAAAACTAGTAATGGATGCATCTTGGAAATAATGTTTTAAAAATCCATTCATTCCGTATAAGTTAAAAAAACATTTTTCTCGTACTTTTTTTTGGAAAATTCAAAAAGTACCTCGTATGAAAAATGACAAAAGATTCCTTTCATATCTTTTACTAAAAACACACCGAAGGGTAATATTGGATTTAAAAAATTTTAGGTGGATTGTAAATAATATTACATATTGAGGAAACATGGATGTGGGTGATAAAATATACCCTAGTAAATTCTAAAGTATAAACAATCTCAGATAAAAATGAGATTGTGATATTTCCCTTACCTTAGGTCCGATTTTCTTCGTCAGTGTCCGAACCTCATGTATAATGATTTAAATAATGTCATTGAATAATTCCAGAATCATACTCATTGTTATGATATCATATATGGTCATATGCTTAGCTTATTATTAGTAATATTTCACTGCTACTTGTTATTCAGGTGTTTATTACTTTTTGTTCTTATGCATGTTTTGGCGAGTAAATTCTTATTCTTCTTTTTAGGTTATAGATACCTCATTTCCAGAATGGTATTAGTGTAATATATATAATATTTATTCACTCAATTCATTTATGTAATCATTATGCAATGAAAATCATGTAGAACGAGTCGCATCACATCGTGGAGATGGTATTCCGTACGTACGCACGAGCGATGATATCATTCCAATGATCGTTGAACTGTATTGGACTGTATGTATACTATTTAAGAATCAATATCACTTTAAAATAATCATATATATTTATTCTTTACACCATTATACCCATCCAATTATGGTGGTGGTGGAAAATAGATTACACCACGGCATGGAGACGGTATTCCGTACGTACGCACGCGCGGGGATTTCATTTTCCGTAGGATGGATAGATGGTGAAATAGAGTAGTTTCATACTTATAATAACATATCAGTATATGAGTGATACTGATGTTATTAATTCATAATTAAACAACTAAAGAAGAAGAAGTTAAAGAAGAAATAAAGTTGAAAGATTCGGAAACAGACATTACCTCTTCTTTGAAGTGCTTCTTTGAGACCTCCTTTTAGGGCACTAAAATTGGTCTTTGATGAAGACCAGGACTTCTAGGATGTTTCTAGGGAAGTGTAGAGGATAAAGTGGAAGGTTTTGGCTGATCTTGAAGGCTCAATGCGGTGTGAGGAAGAGTGGAAGGAGGGGCCCTTTTATAAGGGAAAAGAGGGGCACCTTTGAAAAAACTTAAAATATTATTTTATTATAAAGTCATATTCTGTTTTAAATAGATCCAAATTGATTTATTACGAAGATAAGGTGGGGATGTGTCGAAACCTCTCATCCAATAGAATTTTGATATGTTTAGTTTACTATTTTAACCTTATCATTTACTTTTAACTTCAAGTCAGATAATTTTACTTTTACCGTGTCTTTTTGTGTTCTTACACTCTATGGTTAATAAACATACTATAACAAGCCAAAAGAACCCCAAGTTATTTATTATTAATATATATAGCCTTGTCTAAGTCATTTGGCCAAAATTTAGATTTTTTAGAATAAAATAACAATTGATAATATAATATTTGTTTTAGAAACTATTTTATGTCAATTTTGACACTATTTAGTAAATGATTTTTGTGAAATTCATAACAGAAATATTAGTTCGAAAAAAGTAAAATAAATCAATACTAACATGTCATATTAACATATGAAATTATTTGAATTCATAAAAAGTCTCAAATTACATTTATTTGGGTATTTATAACATCAATTATGTCAATATTTCATTAATAAGATAATTACTGTATCATCATTGTGTCATAAATAAATTAAATTATTTAAAGCCTAAAAATTACAAATAAAATACCATTAATTAGGAAATATTTTCATATTTTTAATGAATATTTATAGTCGAATTTATCTTATGTATAACCCTATATTAAAATTTATTTACTTATTAAACTTTGATTTTAACCATTTTAACCCTTCTTTAAATAAATAAATAATAAATGTCCTAATCTAATCCAAGTGGGCCTAAATGGTCATATTTTATTCCTGAGGTTGTTTTTCGTCTAATTACACTTATCCAATAGAATTAGGACATGTGTTAGGGTAATAATAATATCATTTTTAACCTTAATTACCCTATTTACTTTTAACCGTGGTAAATAAAAGTAAAAATTTACTATTCGCCAAAAATTATTTTCATCTCATTGAACCACATTTTACTTACTGACATCAACCATGTCTCTCGGATTTTTGAAATTCCACTCACAGAAGCGGTAAAATTATGTTTTATGTAAATTTGAAAATTCTCCTAGGAGGTGGGTAAAAGACGGTGAAAAGTTCAATAAAATTTTTATATATAAAAAATTATTATAAAATTACTCCAATACATTGAACATATATAGGTATTATGTATCAATTTTGACCTAAAATAAATTTAAATAAAATAAATAATTATTTAAATAAAAAGTTGGTTTTTAAATAGTTACCCAGTGTTTTCACTATTCATCAAAAATTGACAGTTTCCAGAAAAATACCAAAGTTTCACCCTAGGCTAATTTCGATATTCCTAATCCAAAAAATGAAGTCCATTTTGAAAAATAAAATTTACAAAATTTCAAAATGTGGTTATTACTATTCATAACGGCTAGTTTTATTAATATTTTAATAGCATATCGTTGTTTAGTGAAACTCGGTATTGTGTACGACGCAAGCTATCAAGGAAGGTCGTGATTGCATGTAAATCAAGCCAAGCTAGTGTTGTGTGTAGTGAATGATTCCTTTGATGAATTATATAAAAACAAAATATTTCTTATAAAATTATCGGGTGTTACATTCTACCCCCCTTAAAATGAATTTCACCCTTGAAATTCGTCACATGTAACAAACATATGAGGATACATCTCCCACATTATATCCTCAAGCACCCATGTAGCTTCTTCTAATTGGTGGTTCCTCCATAAAACATTCACCAAGTGAGTGGTCTTGTTCCGTAAGACATTTTCACTACGATCCAGAATCTCTATCGGTTGTTCTTCATAAGAAAGATCTTGTTCCAGCGGTACAACTTTTGAGCTGAGTACATGAGAAGGATCAGGTATGTACTTTCTCAGGAGAGATAAATGGAACACATCGTGAATTTGAGGGAGATTCGTTGGAAGCGTCAATCGGTAAGCTACCTTCCCAACACGATCCAGTATTTTGAAAGGACCGATATACTTAGGGCTCAGCTTTCCCTTCTTTCCAAATCTGATTACTCTCTTCCAATGAGATATTCATAAGAACACTTTATCACCCACTTCAAACTCTAAGTCATTTCTTCGGTTGTCGGCATAACTTTTTTGTCGACTCTGAGCTGCTCTTATGTGTTGTGGAATAGATCAGACCTTTTCTTCCATCTCATCAACAAGATCAGGTCCTAATAGATTTCTTTTCCCAACTTCATCCCAGGAAGTTGGAGTCCTGCATTTCCTTCCATAGAGAGCTTCATAAGGAGCCATATGAATACTGGAGTGAAAGCTATTATTATAAGGAAATTTTACCAAAGGTAGGTGTTGATCCCAACCACCTTTGAAATCCATAGAGGAAGCTCTCAACATACCTTCTAGAGTTTGAATTTTCCTCTCAGACTGACCATCTGTATGAGGATGATAAGCAGTGCTGAAACTCAACTCTGTATCCAGAGTATACTGAAGACTTCGCCGGAACATTGAGGTAAACCTCAGACCCCGATCAAATATAATGGAAAGTGGTACCCCATGCAATATTACCACTTCCATTACATATATCCTGGAAAGCTGATCTAGAGAGAAATCCTTTCTAATAGCAATGAAGTGTACAGACTTTGTAAGACAATCAACTACGACCCAGATAGCATTATTGACTTTGGATGTTTTAGGAAGTCCGGTGACAAAGTCCATAGTGATGTTTTCCCATTTCCATTCAGGTATGGGTAATGGTTGTAACATTACCTTAGACTTATGTCTCTCATCTTTAACTTGCTGACAAACCAAGCATTGAGAGACATATTCTACAACATCTCTTTTCATGCCACCCCACAAGAAGTACTGTTTCAGGTCCCTATACATCTTAGTGCTTCCATGATGAATAGATAATGAAGAACTATGAGCCTCATCCAGCATCTCCTTCTTTAATCCAGGGATGGGAGGAACACAAACCCGATTCCTGAAATTTATTATCCCATCACAATCAAGGTTGAATTCAGGAACATTTCTCACCTTCTTTTGTAACTCTACATCTTCTTTCTATGCCTCTTTAATCTTCACATGTATAGATGGTTGAACATTCATTTGATAAAGATACGATTTTTCCCCTTTCATTATAATTCCAAGATCCATCCTTTGTAAATCCATCAATATTGGATCTTTTGTGATCCTCATCATGGATAAACTGGCATGGTCTTGTCGACTTAATTCACCTGCCACCTTGTTTTCATTCCCAGGGTGGTAATGAATTGAGCAGTCGTAATCCTTAATCAGCTCCAACTATCTTCTTTGGCACATATTCAGCTCATTTTGTGTGAAAATCTACTTTAAACTTTTATGATCAGTATAAATGTCACACATTTCTCCATAAAGATAATGCATCCAAATATTTAATGCAATGATTTCCGCAGCTAACTCCAAATCATGAGTTGGGTAATTTTGCTCATGGATTTTCAACTACCGTGAGGCATATGCTATCACCATATCATTTTTCATATGAACACACCCCAATCCCTTCTTGGATGAATCAATGTATATCACATTCCTTTCTCCACTACAAGGCAGTGTGAGCACAGGGGCACTGGATAACCTTATTTTCAACTCCTTAAAATTCTTTTCACATTCCTTCATCCAAACAAACATAACTTCTTTCGGAGTAAACATGGTGAGTGGATTAGATAATCCTGAAAAATCTTTCACAAAATGTCTATAATATCCAGCCAAACCAAGAAAGCTTCAGATCTCAATTACTCTTGTTGGTCTCCACCATCTTTCGATAACCTCTGTTTTTTCTGGATCCACAGATATCCACTCTTTTGAGATTATGGGACCCAAAAAAGAAACTTTTTGAAGCCAAAATTCACACTTGGTAAATTTGGAATACAGCTTCTCCTTTCTCAGGGTCTTCAATATAATTCTCAAGTGATCTCGATGTTCTTCCTTTCTCTTTGAATAGACAAGAATATCATCTATAAAGACTACCACAAACTGATCATGATAGTCTATAACGACTCTATTCATTAGATGCATGAAGATAGTAAGGGCATTAGTAATACCAAATGTAATCACTATAAATTCATTGTGTTCATACCTTGTACGGAAAGTCGTCTTTAGTATATCATCCCTTTTGACCTTTAATTGATGATACCCTGAACGAAGATCAATGATGGAAAAGTATTGAGCTCCGTGTAGTTGTTAAAATAAGTCATCAATGCACGGGAGAGGATATTTTTTCTTGATAGTGATCCTGTTAAGTTCTCGATAATCAATGCAGAGTCTCATTGATCCATCTTTCTTCTTAAAAAACAGAACGGGTGCTCCCCAAGGTGACGCACTAGGGTGTATGAACCCCTTATCAAGATTCTCTTGGAGTTGCTTCTTCAATTCCTGCAACTCAATTGGGGTCTTTCTATAAGGTGTCTTTGAAATAGGTAAAGAACCCGGTATGAGTTCTATAGAAAAATCAACTTCAAAATTTGGTGGAAGACCCAGCAATTCCTTCGGAAAGACATCATCAAACTCCCGTACAATGGGAATATTATTAATCGTGAGTTTCTCACCAATCATTTGAGATAAATAACCTTCATTTAGTGGAATCAAGACCCATAAGATGGAAGATATTTCCACTGGAAGGTTATGTTCATCCTTTCATCGATAGATGATCAAAGATTGATCTGGAATATGAAATGTGACATCCCTTCTTTGGAAATTGATATGAGCTCCATATAGAGAAAGCCAATCCATGCCAAGAATCACATCAAATTTCACTATAGGAAGGATCACATGATTTACAGGAAGAACATTCCCACAAACTTCAATCGGAGAAAAATTATAAACTTTTGATGTGACTGTTGTTCCATTAGGGGTTCTCACTGCTAACTCAAAATCTAATTGTTGAGGTAATACGGTGATACCCTTAGAAAATTCTTCAGAAATAAAAGAGTGGTTGGATCCAGAATCAAATAAAACATTTTCTACTATAGAGTGGATGGTAAGTGTACCTTTTACCACTTCGTTATCGTACTCCACATCACTGATAGAAATTTCATGTGACATTCCTTTGTCAATATCCTTAAGAGTTTGTTGATGTCGACCATCATCATCATCCCTTGGAAATGGGCATTGATTGGCATAATTCCCCATCTCCTTGCACTTGAAACATTGAAGTGTAGTAGGTTCATTTTGTGTGTCCCTTCCTTTGTTTGCATCATTAGACATTTTCTTCCCATCATTATGGCATTCAAATGCCCGATGACCATTCTTTCCACATTTGAAACATTTACTTGTACCTTTAAGACAAATCCCTCCATGTTTCTTTCCACACTTTGAGAATAAAGGAAAGCTCATCTTCTTTTCAGTGTGCTCTTTAGATTTTCCTTTGAATTCCATTTTCCTCTTCTTGTCAAACCCATATCACTGATGGGTTACTCCGACCTCCATCTCAACTATGAGAGAACATCGAACGATTTCCTCGTAGCTATTGAAGTCCCTTATGGCTAAGGCCCTTCGAAGACTTGGTTTTAAGTCACTAATGAATCGATCGATCTTACTCTCAAGTTGGATAATAATACCAGAAGCGTACCTTGAAAGTCTTGTAAAATTTTCTTCATAGGTACCAACAGATTTATCATCAATTTTCTTTAGTTCAAGAAACTCCTTATTCATCTTTGTTCGAAGAATACGAGGGAAGTACTTATTGAAAAATAAGTTCTTGAACTCATCCCATTCCACTTACTCAATATCATCTCGTGGCCTCATATTCTTGATAAGATTACACCATTGATCAGCATCACCTTCCATACGATACACTGCTAAGATGGCATTATCATGATCATAACATTGAAGAACTGAAAATATCTTTTCAGTAGTACTGATCCATTGTTCAGAAACTAATGGATCAGTAGACCTACTGAATGAAGGTGGACACTGTCTCATGAATGATTCAACAGAATGTTGCTCCTTCCTTTGCTCGTTTGGAAGTCCTGCATGATTCATAGCTTGAGAAAGTTGTGTGAGCATGGCTACAATATTTCTCATTCCAGCTCCCATAACATTTGGTTACTCAAGGGGACAATCATTGCATTTCCCGTCGCATTCTGCATTAACACGGTTCCTTCGGGATCCAACCATTGACTAAAACCAAGAATAATAGTGTGAGAAACACTAATTATAATTGGAAAACCACATAATGAAGAATAGAATTTTACACTTAAGGTCTTATCCTCAGTTATTCATTTCCATTTCTAAAACACTAAGATTTTGTTCTATGCTTAGACTTATCCTTAGGATTCTTACTAAGGCTTTCACATCCTAGTTTCCAAAAGTTGACTATACCTTTCCTTTAATACCAAATATAACGACCCATACTTTACATACATTGTTAGTACTTCAAAATTTAAGTAAAATTATTACAACATATAACAAAACCATGAAAGGACCATATAGGTATAGTGTCTTTAGAAACTGGGAAACATAAGCAACTGGTTCATAAAGCGTCTACACTATCTCCCATTTATTTCATCATTCTTATAATCCCTTATGGCATATCCTACTTAATAACCTTCTTCCTAACCTGGGGAAAGAAAACATACAAAAGGGTGAGCTAAAATGCACATTAAGGGTAAAGAAAATAAATATCAATCACATCATATTCATAAGAACGTAACATTTTGGAAATCTTACCCTCCAAAGGAGATAATAATTTCATAACATGGGATAAATCATTGTAGTGAAATTTAATCAAAATAATCATAACATAAAACATGAAGCTTTGTGGCATACACACATAATCATATAGAATCATTTCTTATTAGTCAAGACTCATTTCCAAGACTATCTTAGTGGACAAAGTCCATTTCTGAACTGAGATCATTCCTCATTTCAGTCCTGTTTCACTGAACCGGTTTGACTTGCCGTTCCAGCCATGTCTCTCTCATGAGGTTTAAAATCTTTACCCAATTCATTGGAGGGAGATTTAGGTCCCACCCATCTCATAATGATACCATTCTTTTGTGTGACACAAGATCATAAACCATACATCAAAGCATAACTTATGTAATAAAAATTTGATTCTTAAACATTGTGACATCATAACACAATTCATATAAGATAAAGGAATTCATAAAAATAATTTCATCACAACATAATCAAATCAGTGTAATAATAGGGATAGAAATATAACCCTTTATTATCTTAGATGGAAAATAATTTTGATAAAACACTTGAACTCCATTCTTGAGGAAAATATCCTTTCTACTTCAAAAACACTTTTCCATTCTTAACATGTCATATAATTCTAAACTAAAAGAAGTTGATTAAAAATAAACTTGAAAACATGTAAATGAATCTTGTTGGAAATAATGTTATAAAAATCCATTCATGCCGTATAAGTTAAAAAAAACATTCTTCTCACACTTTTATCGGAAAAGTCAAAAAGTACCTCGTACGAAAAACGACAAAATATTCCTATCATATCTTTTAATAAAAACACACCGAAGGGTAAAATTGGATTTAAACAATTGTAGGTGGATGGAAATAAGATTACATATTGAGGAAACATGGATGTGGATGATAATATACATCCTAGTAAATTCCAATGTATAAAGAATCTCAGATAAAAATGAGATTGTGATATTTCCCTTACCTTAGGTCTGATTTGCTTCGTATGTGTCCGAACCTCCTGTATAATGATTTAAATAATGTCATTGACTCATTACAGAATCATACTCACTGTTATTATATCATATATGGCCATATTCTTAGCTTATTATTAGTAATATTTCATTGCTACTTGTTATTCGGGTGTTTATTACGTTTTGTTCTTATGCATGTTTTGTAGAATAAATTCTTATTCATCTTTTTAGGTTATAGATACCTAATTTACCGAATGGTATTATTGTAATATATATAATATTTATTCACTCAATTCATTTATGTAATCATTATGCAATGAAAATCATGTAGAACGAGTTGCATCACATCGTGGAGACGGTATTCCATACGTACGCACGAGCGATGATATCGTTCCCATGATCGTGGAATTGTATTGTAGTGTATGTATACTATTTCCAAATAAATATCACTTTAAAATAATCATATATATTCATTATTTACACCATTATACCCATCCAAGTAAGGTGGTGGTGGAAAATATATTACACCACGGTGTGGAGACGGTATTCTGTACGTACGCACGCGCAGTGATTTCATTTTCCGTAGGATGGATAGATGGTGAAATAGAGTTGTTTCATACTTATAATAACATATCAGTATATGAGTGATAATGATTTTATTAATTCATAATGAAACAACTAAATTATAAGAATTGAAAGAACAAATTATGTTGAAAGATTCGGTAATGGACATTACCTCTTCTTTGAAGCGCTTCTTTGAGACCTCCTTTTAGGGCACTAAAATTGGTCTTTGATGAAGACCAGGACCTCTAGGATGTTTCTAGGGAAGTGGAGAGGATAAATCGGCAGGTTTTGGCCAAGCTTGAAGGCTCAAAGTAGTGTGAGGAAGAGAGGAAGAAGGGGCCCTTTTATAAGGGAGAAGAGGTGCAGCTTTGGAAAAACTAAAAATATTATTTTATTATAAAGTCATATTCGGTTTTAAATAGATCCAAATTGATTTATTTCGATGTTAAGGTGGGGATGGGTCGAAATACTCTCATCCAATAGAATTTGGACAAGTTTAGTTTACTATTTTAACCTTATCATTTACATTTAACTTTAAGTTAGATAATTTTACTTTTACCGTGTCTTTTTGTGTTCTTACACTCTATGGTTAATAAAAATACTATAACAAGCCAAACGAACCCCACTTTATTTATTATTAATATATATATCCTTATCTAAGTCATTTTTCTAGACCATATATTTTAAGGAATAAAAGAACAATTGATAATATAATATTTGTTTTAAAAACTATTTTATGTCAATTTTGACACTATTTAGTAATTGATTTTTGTGAAATTAATAAAAGAAATATTAGTTCGATAATAGTGAAATAAATCAATACTAACATGTCATATTAACATAGAAAATTATTGTAATTCATAAAAAGTCTCGAATTACATTTATTTGGGTATTTATAACATCAATTATGTCAATATTTCATTAATAAGATAATTACTGCATCATCATTGTGTCATAAATAAATTAAATTATTTAAAGTCTAAAAATTAAAAATAAAACAAAATTAAGTAGGAAATATTTTTATATTTCTAATGAATATTTACAGTCGAATTTATCTTATGTATAAACCTATATTAAAAATTATTTACTTATTAAACTTTGATTTTAACTATTTTAAACCTTCTTTAAATAAATTAATAATAAATGTCCTAATCTACTAAAAGTGGGCCTAAATGGTCATATTTTATTCCTAAGGTTTTTTTTGGTCGAATTACACTTATCCAATAGAATTAGGACATTTGGTAGGGTAATAATAATATCATTTTTACCCATAATTACCCTATTTACTTTTAACCATGGTAAATATAAGTAAAACGATACTATTCACCAAAAATTATTTTCATCTCATTGAACCACATTTTACTTACTGACATCAACTGTGTCTCTCTTATTTTTTAAATTCCACTCACAAAAGAAGTAAAATTCTGTTTTATGTAAATTTGCAAATTCTCCTAAGAGGTGGGTAAAAGACGGTGAAAAGTTCAACAAAATTTTTATATATCAAAAATTATTATAACATTACTCCAATAAATTGAACATATATATGTATTATGTCTCAATTTTGACCTAAAATAAATTTAAATAAAATAAATAATTATTTAAATAAAATGTCGGTTTTTAAATAGTAACCCAGTGTTTTCACTATTCATCAAAAATTGAAAGTTTCCAGAAAAATACCAAAATCTCACCCTAGGATAATTTTGATATTCCGAATCCAAAAATGAAGTCCATTTTGAAAAATAAAATTTAAAAAATTCACAAAATTGTTTATTACTACTCATAACTGCTAGTTTTAATAATATTTTAATAGCATATCGTTGTTTAGTGAAACTCGGTATTGCGTACAATGCAAGCTATCAAGGAAGGCCGTGATTGCATGTAAAGAAATCTAAGATAGTGTTGTGTGTAGTGAAAGATTCCTTTGATGATTTCTATAAAAAAATATTTCTTATAAAAGTCTCGAGTGTTAAAGTTGAGACAGCCGTGAGTTGTCTATTGTGGGTAAGCTTGAGCAGAGACCTCAGCAGCAGGGAGCCGATGCCAGGGACCCATGAATGGGAGATGTTTTTAGAAGAGTTCCCAGGACAGAGGATCTGCAATACAGGGTTCTGAGGGTGCATACAGCCTGCCTCGAGAGAGGCGATGCTACTCATGCGATGACAGGGGACATCTCTCTCGAGATTGTCTGACCCGCCGTACTACTGACAAGGGGGGAGTGGATGAACCGCCGAGGGAGAGGCAACGTGTGGAGAAGACAGACCTGTGGGGAGACGGACGTGGTAGAGGAGCTAGGAGAGCAGCTGTAGGTGGTCAGAGTTTTGACCTTTTACCACCACAACCCCCAGGAGGTCCACCCCAGGTTCAGGGAGCTGGTGGACAGAGGTAGGGATAGCTATAGGCAGCAGAAGCTTATGACCCAGTTACTACCAGAATTATTAGAGGTGCAATCGGTGTCTTTTCTAATTTGGAAACCGTACTGATAGACATCGGTGCTAGTCATTCCTTTCTAGCTGCTTATCTTGTTCGAGACCTTCAGATTCCAGTTGATCCATTGACTCGACCCTTATGCTTAGAAACACCGACTGGAGAAGATTCAGAGATCACACACCTCTGTAGACAGTGTGACCTAACCCTTGGAGGTGAGAGTTTCGGTTGTAACCTCTTGGTGGTAGCGTCGATGCCTTAAAATGTCATTCTTGGTATGGATTGGAAATCCATAGTTCATTCCCCCATCGACTGTTTTAGGCGAAGGGTGTGGTGTGTCCTTAGTGATGGAACGAGGTTATCTTTTTTCAGTGAAAGAGAGTCTCAGGAAGTGCAGTATGGACTCGTGCATAGGAAGGCACAACTGATATCATATCAGTTCGCTAGCCTCACCCTTGGCGCATCAGATGTTACGATTTTCTAGTTTCCAGTAGTAGTGGCTGAGTATGAGGACGTCTTTCCGGAGGATGTCCCGGGATACCTCCCCATCGAGAGATAGATTTTTGAATTGAGCTACAACCCGGGACGACGCTGATATCAGCATCAGCATATCGGATGGCTCTTGCAGAGCTTCGTGAGTTGAGAGTGCACCTTGATGACTTACAGAAGAAGGGATTTGTGAGACCCAGCATTTCACCATAGGCGGTCCCAATGCTGTTTTCCAACAAGGAAGATGGGAGCTTGAGGCTATGTGTGGATTATCGGTGCTTGAACTAGGTGACCGTGAAGAAACGGTATCCACTACCGAGGATCAATGACCTCTTCAACCAGTTGAGAGTGGAACGATGGTTCTAGAAGGTTGATCTACGATCAGGCTATATCCAGTTGCGAGTATGAGATGAGGATATACCGAATATGGCTTTCAGATGCCACTACGGTCACTATGAGTACTTGGTGATGCCCTTTGGCATGACGAACGCCCCGGTAGTGTTCATGGGACTCATGAACCGGATCTTTCAGCCCTATATAAATCAGTTCATAGTGGTCTTAAATGATGATATTCTTGTGTACTCTACATCAGAAGAGGAGCACGTGAGACACCTAAGGATGGTTCTGGACACACTCCGATAACACCAGCTGTATGGGAAACTCTCGAAGTGCTAGTTCTGGATACAGGAGGTCCACATTCTAGAACACATTATCTCAGCAGATTGTGTAACAGTGGACCTAGCCAAGGCGGAGGCATTTCTAACATGACAGCCACCCTGGAACATGACAGAGGTGCGGAGCTTCCATGGGTTGGAAGACAACTATCTGAGATTCATTCTTGTTTTCTCTTGGATTTCAGTACCCATGACAGCTTTAACTCGAAAGGGGCATCCTTTCGGGTGGACCAAGATATGCCAGTAGGCTTTCCAGTAGTTGAGATAGAGTCTGACGAGCGCCCTGATCATGAGATTACCGGAGGAGGGTTTTGAGTATGTAATTATCTGTGACGAATCAGGAATCGGGCTTGGATGTGTCCTAATGCAGAGGCTAGCAGTGTTTGCCTATGGATCACATCAGTAGAGGCCACATGAGCAGAACTATGCGATCCTTGATCTTGAGTTGGCCGTTGTAGTATTCGTGTTAAAGATGTGGTGAATCTACCTGATGTGCGCGTAGTTTACTATATACTCCGATAACAAGATTCTGAGATATATCTTTTCTCATAATGATCTGAATTTGAGGCAGAGGCGATGGCTTGAGTTTCTCCAGGATTACAAATTTGACATCGTTTATACTCCTGGGAAGGGGAACATAGTGGTGGATTCTCTCAGCAGGAAATCCAGTTCTCAGTTGCTGGATGAGGCGAGGAGGCAGTTGAAATATTTATAGTTATCCTTCGTGGATGGAGATGAGGGAGCTTACCATCAGTCGATGGTTTTTACCCCTCCACTCTTACAACGAGTCTGAGAAGCACAACACGAGGATTCTTGTCGTGAGACTCTACGTGTTCAAATATCCATAGGTGTTGTGGCTGATGAATATTTAGAATGTGGGGAGCATGCTATTCTTTTCAGAGGGTGTATAGTGGTAGCAGTGATGCTACGGGAGGAGGATCTATGAGAGATCCATACATCCCCCTTGGCGGTGTATCCAGGCTTGGAAAAGATGTATCCGGACCTCCGACGTTAGTTCTGGTGGCCAGGAATGAAAAAGTGTGTGGCATAGTTTGTTTCTCGGTGCCTTACTTGTCAGCAAGTAAAGGCTGAGCACTAGGTGCATGCAGTCTTGACTCAGCCCCTTGAGGTGACAGAGTTGATGTGGGACGAGATATCCATGGACTTCGTGACGGGTTTACCGCGTACTTCCAGGGGACATAATTCTATATGGGTGATCGTTGTTCGACTCACCAAGTCGGCCCACTTCCTAGCCATACGGGAGTAGAGTTCAGTAGAGAGTTTGGGACGCCTCTACGTGCAGGAGATAGTTCATCTTCAGGGAGAACCATCCACAATATTCTCAGATCATGATGCTCATTTCACATCCTGGTTGTGGAAGGGATTGTAGGAATCTTTTGGGACTCAGTTACGCTTGACCAGAGCGTTCCATCCTCAGACCAATGATCAGAAGGAGTGGACCATCTAGGTTATGGATGATATTCTTCGATCTTGCATACATGAATTCAGTCATAGCTGGGAGGATCACCGTCCAATGGTGGAATTTTCTTATAACTATAGTCATAATCCACTATTGGTATGGCACTATTTGAGGCTCTGTACGGGCAACCTTGCAGGTCACCACTTTGTTGGACTGACCCAGGAGAGTTAGCACTTATGGGCCCAGAGATGCTGAGAGCTACTACAGAGAAGGTGCAGGTCATCCAGGAATGAATGAAGACTGCACAGAGTCGGAAAAAGTTTTATTCCAAGAATAGGCGGAGGCCCTTGGAGTTCAAGGAGAGAGACCATGTGTTCCTTCAGGTCTCACCTCGATGAGGATTGTGGTGATTTTTCTGAGGAGAAAAGCTATCTCTGAGGTACATTGGACCTTTTCAGATTCTGAGTAGAGTTGGTGAGGTGGCATATCACTTGGCTATACCTCCTCAGATGGACCAGGTACAATACGTCTTCCATGTGTCACAGCTACAGAGGTATGTGCATGATCCATCGCACTTTATCGACTGGGGAGAGATGGACATCGATGATGGAGAGACCTTTGCTGAGTACCCAATGGAGATCGAGGATCGTCAAGAGAAGATCTTTCATGGGTGAGCAATTCCCTTAGTGTGGGTCCCGTTGCAGCACAGGAATCTCCAGGAGATCATGTGGGAGCGGGAGGCTCATATTCATGTGCAGTACCCACAACTTTTTTGGTAGCCTTTGTTCTGGAATTTTGGGGACGTAAAATCCCTAAGGTGGGTGTGATGTAATGTCCCATATTTTTCAATGTACTGTTTTAATATAATAAGGTAATTAATTTGAGACCAGGCTCTGAGACGGCATGCAGTTCCGAGGCCGGGTGAGGACACATCGTGTATACCCTTCCCCGGCCAGATACATGGGATACCCGGTGTACTGGTACATGGGACGATGACACAGACACAGGTTGGGTACACGGCCAAGGACATGACGTGTATACCCTTCCCTGGCCAGACCCGTCCAGATACACGGGATACCCCATGTACTGGTACACGGGAAGGCGACAGGGACATGGATAGAGACCGTGTACGGGCACATGGCCAGGATACACGTAGTGATCCCCAGGTGCTCGGACGAGGTGTGTGACTCTTCTACACGATGTTTAGTTTCTTTCTATCTGACATTCAAAATGGCACGATCCATTTACAGGGGCAGTACCTGGAGTCAAGGAACATGACGTGTGATTCTTCTACACACCGTGTAGTTTAGTTTGACATGGATTGGACGAATGACACGATCCATTTAAACGGTCAATACTCGAGGTCAAGGAACACGACGTGTAACCATAATACACACCGTGTAACCAAATATTCATGGCTTGAGCCACTTTTCATCTGTTACTTGGACTAGTTTACTTAGGGTTCGTACCCTTGGTCTTTTCCCTGAAGGTCCTGGTATCATTTCCATTATACAGGATTATGATCCCATTACCAGGACTTCCATAATAGTGTTATTGGAATCCCTTCTATGAGACTTAGAGCCGGATCCTCTATTTATTCCCGAAACCCTAGGTAGTCTTCTTGGTATCGACATGATCATCTTTACCCAGGCGCCGATCCTCTTCTTAGCGGGTTAGCTAAGACTGAGTTATCAGAGTCACCCCATGACTTGGTTGTGATCCTCATTTGAGCATCTTGTTCACAAAGTTATTGTGGAGTGTGTTCTCTAGGAATTAGTACATTTTATCTCTCTCTTCAGACCTAGGAGTGTTTTCTCCTTGTTTCATGCTTAGTGAAATCTTCGAGCTGGATCCTAGTAGAGGTATCGCGATGGTCGTTTGTGTATGAGTATATATGGATATTCATGTTATATGTTCTGTAGACATATAATGTGTGGAGCTAACTGTATCTTTCCGTTGTGGTATTTTCCCTTGTTGTATTTCGTTTTTGGTTTCGGGGTGTCCTACTGGGTATTGTTATACTCATCCCTGCATGATATTTTCCCGCATGTGTCGTGTCTTGTGAAGACGAGAGAGCCTTTAACAGGATTCTAGTTGGACTAGGACCGGACAATACTCAGTGAGATCAGACAGGCCCAGGTGTGTTCTTATGTCTTAAGACTGCAGTCCCATCACCTTTATTTATATGTTGGACTTTGTTACAGACTCTTTTTTGTTGGGCTTGTACTTTTGGCCCAGGGTTTTACTTACTCTACTTCGATTTCCATTCATACTCTATTGGTTGGGTTTTAGTGTATGCATGCATCTTTTCCTTTTAGTAGCTTTTACTTTTCAGCTTCGTGGGCTTGGAGATGTGTGTGCGTGTGTACAGGTTTATAGGCAATGCCTCCCATGTTAGTAGTATTCCTACTCGATGCTAGTCACCACCCCCTGGCCTATTGGAGGTGGGCTTGGGGAGTTGCGGCTCGGGCCCCACTGGGACAGGTCGTGACAGCCAACCCCTTATCAGATACACTCTCAACTACCTTCTCTTCATCCTAGAGGTCTTCCTTTAGTCATAAAGTCAACCTAAAGATCCATTTTGATCAAATCAAAAGGAATAACATGAAGAAGAGATAAATATTTTAATCACCTCTTTCAAGTTCCTTTTTCTTCCACATCCTTTTTTGTTGTTGTTTCCATTATAAATTAATAACTCTCATATCTTCTATATACTGTGATGTTATTATAAGTAATTTACAATAATATTCATTATTATATCCATCCTTTTAATGAAATGTCACCATATGTTCATACATACGGCTTACCGTCTCCACATTGTGGTGTAATTGTCATTCAAAACATTATTATTTGGGTGGGTATAATAATGATGTGTAATTGATATAGATAATAGATATAACATGACAATGATACTATATATATGATATACCATCCAATTAAATATTATTTTAATATCAAAAAAATGATATTGTCTCTCGTGCGTATGTACGGATTTCCGTCTCCACCAAATTGATGAGATTAATTCCCCATATTATCAATTCATAACTAATTTTAATTTCACGGTTAAAAATAATATTTAATGACTTGATATCATTCATGGTATGGATATGATACATCCCCTAAAAAATAAATATACCTCACATAACAATTAATATAAAGGAAAATGAATCCGTTAACGTCTGAAAAATGATAATACTATGATATTATTAACAAAGCAATGTTAAAAGATCCTTTATGATATCATATTAATGTCTATTATTCATGTATAATTTATTAAACATTATTTCACTATTATACAGTAGTTTAACCTACCCTCAACCAAGGAAAATTATAAGGTAAGGGTTGATTTTACAATCTCTTTATTATCCCAGGTTGTTTTTATGTAAGTATCTACTGGGATCTCTTTATCATCCACATCAATGCTTCTTAAAAATGTATTTCAAAACCTTTTTACTATTTAATAGAAAATGGGTTAAAGTCATTTATACCCTTATTTGAACTTATATGTTTTGAATGGAATATTGCCGTTGTTTTCCTAATAAGGTACTTTATGACATTTTCGACAATATTAAGGTAAGAATGTTTTTTAACATATACAGCGGGTGCGGCTATTTTCCTCCATCATAACATGCTCAAAGCTTCCCTTACATGTTTATAAGAATATTTTCGAAATAAATGATTTCTCTATAATTATTTGAATCTTAAATGATTTCATAATAGAAAGATATATATCTAAAAAATGGTTTTAATTTCATCTATCTCAACATCCTTTGATGGATTTTATGTTTATTTGAAGTTGATTTATTATGATAAAAAACTTCCATATTGTATTAATGGATTTGTGATATGTCTGACTGTGGATGTGATATTTTTATACCATTCATGATTTATGGGTAAAGTATTTACATTTCATATGATAGTTTTAATACGAATGTTTATGTTATATTTCAACATTTTCATATTAGTAGTGTATTATACTTAGTAAGTGACAGGTAGAGCCTGCTATATCTCCTCAATGCATCGTTTGGTCTCATGAGAAAACTAGACGTTGAATTGGTCAAGTCTATTCACATTTTGGTATATAGTTTTGGCCGAGGCCTGAATAATTTTTAGACATCTTGGCCGAGGCCTTGAAAAAAAATTTAGAATGTCTGGCAATATACATTCCCTAATTATGAAAACAATATAGATGGTTCATGTGGTCATTTGACTAATAGAATACACAAGATTATGTTTTATTATGATATTATTTACTAATCTCATATTCATGGCATAAATTTTATCATGTTTATTATTGGTAAAGGCATGTGGATTCATTTATTCCCCATGATTAATATTTATTTTATCTTCCGCTTTATTGCTTACCCTTACTTAGTGTTTGAGCTCACACCTTTCTTATGTTTCATTTTCATAGGATATGAAGAAGTTAGTTGTGATTGACATGTAGTCATAATCTTGGAGGATTGGATGTTTCTAATTGAATAAAATCTTGATGTATTTCTTCTCATGTTGTAAAGTTGAACTTATGTATGAATCTTGTTTCCAATATTACTAAACTGATCGGTCTTTCAAGATATGATTTCATTTTTTTCATGCCAAAGCTATCTAATAATGGACCGAATATGGGTAAATAGGGTCGAGGCGATACAATATTTTACTTATTAATGAAACCCATGTATTTTATATTTTTTAAATTGAATTCACAGAAGTGATAAAATTTAATTTAAATGAAAAACTCAGTTTCTTATCTACTACTAAGTGGTTTTACTATTCATCAAAAATTGACGTTTTTCAAAAAAAATACCCAAAATTCTACCTAAGCTATACTTCATATTCCAAATTAAAAAATTATTAATATTTTACCAAATTAAAAACATAGAAGTTGAAATAATTAATTTAAATTTAATTCATGTTGTCAAAACAAATAGCGTGTTTTGAAGAAACAATAACTATCCAATGATTGACACTTGTTTATGTATAATTTCAATGTGAAATTAATTATAATGACCAAAATAGGATTAAATAGTAAAAATATAGTCTAATTATACTTCCAAACCATTCAAATGTATAATTGAAAACTATAATTTATTTTGATTAAAAAGGTTGTTTTCAATTAAAATTTAGTATTTTTCACTATTGACCCAAATATGAATGTTATTAGAAAAACCCCAAAAATTCATTGAATCTAACTTTTTATGTCCCGATTCTAAATAAGAAGTTTATTTTGTCAAATTGAATATATAAATGTGTCAAATATTGTATTTAAAAAGGGTTCTCCATTAAAAGGTGGTAAAATTTCATTTTTTTGAAATATAATTCCTTTATCTAAAAAAATATTATATTCTTATATTATGTCTAAAAAACACATAATATGGATGTTAAAATAATATGGAATATATAAAATTCAAATTTCAGTTAATACTATTCATAAATTCTTTTGAACGGCTAGTTTGGTAAGTCGTCATGTGCTCAAACACGGTGTTGTGTGAGGTGCAATCTATTGAATTACATTAAAGAGATAATATACTATAAAAACTTGGGGGGATACATTCTCCCATCCTTTACGAAATTGAATCCTCGTAATTTATACTCGGGATTGAAAACTAGGGTTTTGAAATTTCAAATTATCTTAGTTGAAATCCCACATTGAAAATGGATTAATGAGGCCTCTATTTTAAAATAAATAAAAATAAGTATTAAGGTTACCAAAAAGAACACATACTGGGGTTCTATGTTAGAAAACATGGATATGGAAGAGAAAAGTAATCAGCAAGATCTGATGGAGAGTGATAGAGAATATTATTAAGAGAAGTTAACGATATGAAAGATATAAAATTGTGATGGGTTGAAAGGTATTTGATTACCATGTAGGAAATGTTAACAAAAAACATTTTTGTTTTATGTTCCTTTTCATAATTATGATGAATTTATTTATGAGATTGACTAAGAGTATAAGAAGATATTACATTACAAGTATTGTTTAATCAATTAATAAATTTCTACCAAAAACTCATCTTTTCACCAAATGATGAGTATTAAAGATGACTTGGTTGCACCTAAAGCACAACAATCAATTTATAGAGAATCACATAATCCAAAAAGGATGAACTATATATTTCCCTTGTAATTAAACATTAACCAATACCAAAATTGTTATTACATGATCATACAATCCCCAAAAAAGAAATCCTTTATAGAAAGAAATACTTCTCTTAATCTCCAAAATATAAACAAATAATACCCAAAGTTCAACAAATACCCTTCATTGAACAATTATACTTAAATTCGTTCAATATAATCCTAACTATGATTGAAACTCAAAACTCTGAAGAATTTCATTACGCAGTCTTCCATGTTAAATTGTATATCCAAATAACGTAGACTACTCTTAAAGTCACATACTTAAAAGTAATTAACCTAATCACATATTCTGTATGATAGGTTAATCATCTCCATAAATAACCCAAATTGATATAAATCCCCAATAAAAACATTGAATAATATCCACCATTACTCCTAAAATAAAATCCCATAGTATTCTATTTTCCTTAGGCATATAGTGTTTCCAATAGAGAAAACATCTTCCAAAATAACATTTATCACTTAATCACCAAATCATTTTCCTAAAATGAGGATATCCATTTGATAATACATAATTTCCCAAATCAATCTAATAAAATCATTTAAGTAAAAATAATTAGTCACACTAACCAGGGAATTCACATAGTCTAGTGGTATGCGATAAAACCCAATCGCACTCTGGTTGTGGGTTCGATTCCCACAACTTTTTCCAACGTGGCGGGTTATCACACAGTCTGCGTGTTTTCCTTTTACAAAATATATATTTTATTACATTACCTAAGTGAGATAAATTCCTCAAAATAATTATACAATAACTTAACCACAAATGTTATCTCACACCATGCATTTTCATCCCATAATTTAATAACATGTAATTTCCTCAAATTCAAGGATCATATAAAACCAAATGGTTATTTATAACTATATCCACAAGAGAAAAGATTATTCTTCATCAAATATCAATTTCACATCACAAACTGCAGGGTTACACATACAAGAGAAAATTCATCCAAAGTAATCCCATCAACAAAGAGCACTAATACTTAGAAACATTTCACTAACAAGTTATTTCCACATAGATTCTTCTTTGACCAAGAGGATATCATATAGACTAGGGAATTCACTTGGGTATTGTCTAGGTCCCATACATTTATGAGAAATGACTATAAATGGATTATTGGGACCATTTTTATTTTCAACCATAGTACTCTTCATTTTTCCTCAAAAATTTCTTACATTATGTCCTTTTTTTCCCACACATAAATCATTTCTTTTTTCTATTGATACACATTCCTGGGTTTCTACTTCCAAATTTCCTAAATTATGGAAATTGGCGTTTTGTTTCTCCATGGTCTCCACTGCTGGAGGTCCTATCATTCATCACCTTTATATTCTTTGTTGAGTCTGGGAGTTGGTTAATATATATGTTGTTGATCATATTTTTGTCAAACTGATTTGTTATAAACACTATTTATTTTACACCTATCAAAATTCCATTTTTTTCTCATTTCCATGACCATTTCCACTATGTACATCATGCTCAATGTTACTATGACTTCCTTGGAATCCAGCCATTGACTAAAACCAGAAAGCATTGTGTGAGTAATAATAGTCATAAAATCATTAATAAAATATCATGGAACCATATTTTCAATTTGAAACACCTTAGAATTAACCAAGGTCATTTATTTTAATCATATATTAAAATCCATCAAATCAGTTTTTAAAGAAAATGTAAATTATTCTAAGAATATCCCCAGGGAGTGTCACAACCAAGAGTACAGCAAGACCCATTGTCATGTTCCAGGATACACCGGGTCAAGCCCAAAACTCATTGTCAGAGTTTTTACTCCTAGGTACATCTATGCCCGAGCCGCCTTCACCTACTCGTATCGAGACAGGGATGTATTTCTTACAAAATACACAAAATCTCAACATTACCAAAATTATAATAAGTTCTTCTATACTAATCTACAAAGTCTATATTAGGGTAACATTCTCTAATTATATTTTATCTAAATCTAGTTTCCAAGGTTTGTACTAAAGATCCTCTGATACCAACTGTAGTGCCCCAACCCCAGAATCCAGGAGCTGGGGTATTATTTTAATTAATTGGCATCATTACATGAAATTAAGTCCAAAAGGACCGATCAGTTTAGTAGTCTTGGAAACAATATACATTCATAAGTTAAACATTACAACTTGAAAAGAAAAAAACCATAATTTATCCCATTAGAAACATCTAAGTTTCTTAGATTATTCCATAAATTCACTCATAACTAACTTCTTCATATCCTAGGAAAATTAGAGATAAGAATGGGGCGGGATCAAATGATCAGTAAGAGTAAGCAAAACAGTGGAAGATAACATAAACATTAGGAATGGTGAATAATTGAAAAAACATTCATTTAAAAATATTATACATTAACACTTTATGTAATGAATATGAGATGAGTAAATAATGCAATAATAAAACATAGTCATGGGTATTATACTAGTTTAATAACCACATGAAATATCAATATATAATGTTATAATGATGGAATGCATAATTATGGACATCATAACCACATTGTCAAGTCCTCATGCCAAGACTACAAATAAAATTTTGTTAAGGCCTTGTGGCAAGACACTCGTTAGTCTCATGAGAACTATTGAGGCATAGAGAAACTATAGATGGATTAACCCATCACTTACTAAGTCCAATATATTATTCATATGAAAAGGTTGAAATATAACATAATAATTTGTATTAAAACTAGTATAAAAAATGTCAATAATTTAAGCATAAACCATGAATGATATAAAAATAACACATCCACAGTAAAACATATCACATAACCTTCAAGACAATATGGATGATTTGTATCATAATTAATCGACTTCAAACATGTATAAAATCCATCAAACGATGTTTATATAGATTAAATCAAAACAATTTGAGAGAAACATCTCTTTCTTTTTTATAAATCATTTAAAGTTACATAATTATAAAAGAAAAAAATTTATTTTGAAAACACTTTTATAAGCTTGTAAGGGAATATTTTACTATTTAATAAAGTTGTAGAATAACTACACCCACCATATAAGTTAAAAAATATAATCTTACATTAATTTTTTCCAAACATTCGTAAAATACCTTGTTTGAAAAATGACTAATAGATTCTTTTAAAAACATATAAGTTAAAATAAGGGTATAAGTGACTTTAACCCATTTTATAGTAAATATTAAAAATGTTTTGAAATAAATTTTTATGAAATATTTATATGGATGATAATGTGGTCCTAGTAGATACTTATGTAAAAACAACCTTGGATAACAAAGAGATTGTAGAATTAACCCTTACCACGTTGTAATCAATTGTGTCATATGAACAAACGTTAATAACCACCAAATCATTCACTGAATATCATAAATATAATGAGAATGATGATAATATATATCAAATGGAAGTACAAAATACACCACATTCAATAAGTGGCTAACAATGTAAATCTCACAGAATTATATGTGAGATAAGAAACCCCTTACCTCATGTCCAACATGTATTCAGTTTCCTTTGTTCCTCATGAATAATAAACTAAAGTTAATATATACTTGATTAAGATACTTTATTCAATTTTATTCTTCTTTTTATATCAATTATTACCTTACTATAACAATTAGTTTTTATTTGAGTTCATATTTGATATTTTATCGATGTTTGGAACTTGAGTAAAAAATGAACTTGTTATAATTACAATTTTTCCGTGTGGTAAAAATTTCATTATCACCAGAATGAAATATATGATTTATATATCATATATATATATATATATATTTTATATATATTATATATATATATATTTATGACCGTACATAAAATTTGGAGATAAGAAATGAAATGCACCGTTAATAGATACGGTAAGTCGTACGTACGTATGGACGCAACATTCATTTATATTTTCTATTATAATGGAATTAAAACATAATAATACATAGTTATATTATAATTATAGTATAATATAATTTATAATATTACTAAATCCTTCCTTTATGCATCCCACATAAGGCATTAACAAGTCATATCACTTTGAGGGGGCGGTAGTCCACACTTCCTCAAAGGAAATTATCGCGTTTACCCATAATAGAAACCATAACGGTATTCTATAAATGGAAAATAAATAAGCATAAAGAAAACATAAACAAAATATATATCATATATATATACAGTTCCATCTTAATGGCCACCATGAGAGGTGGTAGAAGATAATTGAACAATCATCGTTTCGTGAGGCGTTTGTTTCCCA
>CAUJRU010002010.1:0-98000 GCA_963277665.1 Viscum album
CAAAGTCACTGGAATCACACATAAGTTCAAAAGGAAGGTTCCAATTTGGAGATTTCATAATGGGAGGAGAGGTGAGAGAGGATTTGAGGGTTTAGAATGAACCCTCACAGCTTTCTGTCCAAACAAATGGAGAATCCTTTACTAGGAGAGCACAAAGGGGACGGGATATTGAACTAAAGTCCTTGATGAATCTTCTATAGAAACCATCATGTCCAAAGAAAGACCTCACTTCCTTGATAATTTTGGGTGATAGAAGGTGACAAATGTTGTCAACCTTGGCTTTATCAACTTCAATCCCCCCTACCTGAGACTAGATGGCTTAAAACTAGTCCCTCTTTAACCATGAAATGGCATTTTTCCCAGTTTAGGACCAGATTATTTTCTTCACATCTTGACAAGACTCTCTCCACATTCTGCAGACACCCCTCAAATGTATCCCCAAACATAGAGAAGTCATCCATGAAGACCTCTAGAAAATCCCCTACCATGTCTGAGATGATTCCCATCATGCACCGCTGGAAGGTTCCAGGGGCATTGCATAACCTGAAGGGCATGCGTTTGAAATCAAAGGTTCCAAATGGACATGTGAATGTAGTCTTCCCTTGATCCTCTAGGGAGACCTCAATTTGATTGTACCCCGAGTACCCATCTAAGAAACAGTAGAATGCATGACCTGCCACTCTCTCAAGGACTTGGTCAATGAATGGTAAGGGTAAATGGTCCTTCTTGGTGAATGAGTTTAGCTTCCTATTGTCAATGCAGACCATCCATCCACTACTCACCCTTGTTGGAAGAATCTCTCCATCCTCATTGGTTATCACTGTGATTCCAGCCTTTTTTTGGAACCACTTGGATTGGGCTCACCCATTCACTCTCATCTATGGGATATATGATACCGGCTTTTAGCAATTTCAGGAGTTCTTTTCTTACTACCTCCATGAGATTAGGATTGAGTCGCCGTTGAGGTTGAAGACATGGCTTTGAATCAGATTCCAGAACAATCCTATGAGTCCCGATAAGTGGGCTAATCCCAGGAATATCAGAAAGGGTCCTACCAATGGCTTTCTTATGCTTCTTAAGGACATCCAGAAGCATCCTCTCATGATTGGATTCAAGAGAAGAAGAAATGAAAATAGGATGTGTTTTATTGTCCCCTAGAAAAGCATACTTGAGTGTAGTGGGAAGTTCCTTCAATTCAAGATCAGGTTGGTTCAGAATTTCAATAGAAAATTGGGAAATTGGATCAAGTTAAATTTATTTTTTTAGAGTTTTAGATAAGATTGATTCCCCACATGTATATGTTTCAGCTACTAGATTGGCTTGATCAGATTTAGGGAAGGAATTTTGAGTGGTCTCCATGAAAGTGGTTTCTCGAAAGGTTTCACTGATTGTTGGACCTAAGACTTCATCATAAGAGCAATTTGAAAATGATTCAATCCAAGGAGATAAACTTCCTTCATATGAACAAAGGAAATCAATCTCATCCTGACATAAACCATCATCAAATATTCCTTGATGTTCCATAGATTCATTATCAATGATTCCTATCATGTTTACTTTACGAATGTCCTCGTCATCCCCTATTTTTGAGCTTGCATTATAGATGTTCAAGTCAAGACTCATGTTCCCAAAGGTGATGGTCATGTTCCCATTTCGAACTTAGATAACAGAGTTGACTGTTGCAAGGAAAGGACGACCAAGGATGATTGGGGTTTGTTCCTTATTTCCTAAGTTTGGATGGTTGTCAAGGACAATGAAATCAGCAGGGTAGATGAAGTTTTCAACCTTTACCAGAACGTCCTTCAAACTCCCCTTTGGAACCCTAATGCTACGATCAGCAAGCTAAAGTGTGACAGATGTGGGTTGGAGTTCTTCTAGGCTTAACTGAAAGTATACAGCATATGGGATGAGATTGACACTAGCACCTAGGTCACACAAGGCCTTGAAAACCTTTCTCTCTCCTAGATCAACATTTATGTAAGGGAAACCCGGGTCTTTCAACTTAGGAGGAATGGTCCCTTGAATGGTGGTACTCACATTAGCAGCCAAAAGGACTTGGTTTTTATGTGAAAATTTTCTTTTAAAAGTACACAAGTCCTTAAGGTACTTTGAGTAGCCAGGTATGGTTTGGATTGCATCGAGAAGGGGTATGTTCAACTTGAATTGTGAAAAGATTTCCCTCAATGGTTTACTCAGTTCAGGCTTGGGTTTCCCCCTCATGCGTTGAGGAAATGGTTCAGGTTGTGGGGTAGTTTGTTGAAGAGATGTTTCTTTGAAAATGTTACCATGTTTTTCAGTTTGAAAATTTGGTTCATTTGAATTTTCATCCATGTTTGAATCTTCTGGTGGGTTCTTAATTAGTTGTTCAGGTTTCTCAATTGATTTCCCACTTCTTAAAACAGTCACAACCTTTAGTTGTTCATGAGTTGTTTGAGCATAACTTGACTCTCCCCTTGAAGTTGAGGATGGCACCGCCTGAGTAGGAATGGATGCCTTTCCAGTTTTGATGGTTTGTAGTTCTTGTTTTAGGGAAGATACCTCTGAGTTCATCCTCTCCATTTGTTTGCACAGTTGTTCTAGTAGGCTTTGTGGAACAGTTTGGGTTGGTGCTTGAGAAGATTGGTTTATCCCAGGGGGATATTTTGGAGGTGGGATGGTTTTTTGAAAATGGACCGGTGGCTGTTGGTATTGGATAGGTTGGGTTTGGTAATGGTTATGGGATTGGTAGTTCTGATGGGGGTAAGGATTTTGTCCCTGTGGTTGGATAGGTTGTTGGTTATCTTTCCAGCAGAAGCCTGGGTGGTCATTATACCTTGGGTTGAAGTTGTTTTGGTATTGAGGGTTTTGAAAATTCAAAGCATTTACTTCCACTGCAAGTCATCCTAAAAGAACATCCTTGATGGATGGAATAGTTGGGCAGTTGTCTATCTTATGGTCAGGTTTGTCACAAATTATGCAAACAAGGTCTACAGTTTGGATTTTAGGGACTTTCCTAAGGTCTATCTCTTCAATCTTCCTAGTGAGTGATGCGAGTTTATCCCTAAGGATTTCCTCTTCTCTAAGTGCATGAATTCCAGTAGTTCTTTGTGTCTTTTCAGAATAAGGTGAAGTTCCCCATGTTTGGTTTTGTTCAGAAAGGCTTTCTAGATACTCATAAGCATCATTTGGGGCTTTATTTTTAAAGGTTCCATTACACATCATGTCGATGAATTGTTTATTCCCTAGACCCAACCCTTCATAGAAAATTATCACTTGTTCAGGAATAGAAAAACCATGGTGTGGAACCATGTTTAGAGTGTCTTTGAACCTCTACCATGTTTCATAGAATGACTCTCCCTCTTTTTCAAAAAAGTTTTGGATACTCTTTTTAAGTGCAATTGTTTTATGGTGGGGAAAGTATTTTTTGTAGAATTATCTTTGTAGTTGGTCCCAAGAGTTGATGGATGATGGTCTCAAATTTTTTAGCCAATTTTTAGATCAATCCTTTAAAGAAAAAGGAAATAGCCTCATCTTAGCTGATTCTAGTTGATGTGGGGGACACATGGTTTCTACAATGTCATTGAACTCCTTAATGTGCAGGTATGGCATCTCGGACTCCATTCCATGGAATGTGAGAAGGTGGTTTAGGACATGGGGTTTAAGTATTTAGTTGGAATCTATTAGGGAATTATGTCTAATGCAAGAGGGGGCATTGGTCTAGGAATGTGTGAGGTAGTCATTCATGGTTCGATCAATTGCATTCCCCAAGTTTGGGGCTGCCTCATTTGGGTTTCCATTTTGGTTCCCACCCGGGTTTATGAGCTGGTTTCTTTGAAGACCTTCCATTGAAATAGGCTCAATTTTTGACTCGGGGGTGTTAGGAAGATTAGGATCTAATGAAAAGAGTTCCCTTTGTGTACTTGACTCCCCAACCCCACGACTATCCACCCTAACTAGACTGTTCGATTGATCGCAGGTGTAGGCGGACATGCGCCAAAAGAAAAAAAACGAGAAAGGGAAAAGATAAGAGAATTTGGATGGAAAAAGAATAAATGGGAGAGAATAGAATGGGTGTTTATATGACTTACTTGGGTCCCCAGCAATGATGCCAAAATTTGATTCTCGCTCAAATTTACTCAAGATATGAAGGTAGAACGGTCCTTGTAATCTAGCTTGGGTTATCGAATCCACAGAGACCTAAGAAGTAACCTATAGACACACACATTCTATGGACTGTTTTTGGCTTTGAAGTGGCCAACTTGGGTTCATTTTATATGGTTTTAAAGTATAAATAATATATTTAAGTGATTTAAATTTAAAAGAATGAGTTGATCCTAGGTTATCGCTCAGGGTGGATCAGACATATTTTCTTTTTAATGATTTCAATTTATTAAATTTGATATGGGTTCATTTAAAGAGATAAAAAAAATCATCACTTACTGTTTTAATGCCTAAACCCTTTAATACTGATCAACTATACACTTGAATGATCAATTTTTTGAGCACTTCAAGGTAAAGGTTCGTATTAGCACTTAAAGTGTGTGGCCTTAAATTCAACAAGGACGATGGAGTTTAAAAATCATCAAATAAAAATCTCAATTAAAGAAGTGATTATACATTAATGAGGTGATAAATAAAATCCAATCCAGCCTCTTTCTACTCCATTGTATCAACCCATAAGTGGGTTATCCCTCCATTGATTCTATGGTTTCAATGGAAGCGGAAAGTAGACTCATGAGGGAGGAAATGGAGAAGTAAAAAAACGCAATAAAATAACAATCACTCCACCATTGTGTGATAATATCACATGGTTTGGTATGAACAAGTTCACACCTTGAACTAACGGTATCAAATTGATAAGGAGAAGAACATAATAATAAGAGAAAAATAACTCTTATTAAGAAACAAGGATGAATTAAAACAACTTACATGTGAAGGAAGAACATTACAAAGAGAAATTGACAGAATAACATTAAGATGAAAACAAGCTCAAAGATTCTTCAATACTCCAACAAAACTGCCTTAAATAGGAATTTTTGAGCCCTTGGGTCGAGCCTCCAACATTCCAAGTCTTCTCAATTAATTGTGGTAGGCCATAGGTGGGTGGAAAGTAAGGGAGAGTTGAATTTTCCAGCCTTGACCAGAGGTAGCAGCCAGATTTCCTTCACCGAACAAACGTGTTTCTAATGCCTTCTATATGGCCGAATCAGAGTGGAACATAGAAGAAGAAGATGTAGCTAGGTCTGTCTTATAACCTCCTGTAAAAGCTGGGCCAATTTAAAGATGTGGATTCTGAGATATGATCAAATTAGTGGGCTGTTTTTCTGGGCCGTAGAATCTGGCCCAGAATTGTATCGCTAACTTGATACTCCTTAATGACCACCATAGAGGTAGAATTAGCATTATCTCCTGATGAGTTATTTGTTTATAGACATGTACTATATCCTACCAAAATATTTTGGATTCATTGGCCCTATATGTTGGGCCCCACAGTCTCATAAGTGGGATGGTGTCCAATCTGCCTTCTCTAGAATTGCTTCCATTCATCTCCAAATATCTCCATCATTGTTTATGAATCATCCATTGATCCCTGAATGAAAAATGTTCAAATTTAAGTGTAGATATAGTTACCAAAATATAAAATTAAAATATTGATAATTATGTTCCTTAGAATCAGATGACTCTTTGGGCCTAAATTGGTGTATATTAGGCATGATGTGCACAAATGATGAGAATGAATGTTCATAATGAAAATGCACTAACTCAGGCCCATAAGATCAAAAATGAACATTTAATACCATTAAAATGTAATTAAAATATATGTTTTTATTGGATAATCAACCTGCAATACACATCTTTATGGAAAAAGTTAGAATAGTGAAATAATATCCATAGAACATATTTAATCTATAAGAAGTGGGATATGAATATTTTCTCTATTTTTAAACATATAACTCTTCTCCATTCATATAAATATTTTCATCTTCATAGTATTACATGGTATAACCCAGATAGCCAAAAAATAGACACTTCCTGAGAGGAAATTTCATTTCACTTCTATTTCTCTTCATGCCTTCTTCCTTGATAAATGAGTTGGACTGCCTATAATTTCTAGAAACTCAAGGATAATATTCAATTCTCCTTTCAATTGGTTTAAGGGTTTCTTTTTCAGCATTTTTGGTGGATTTTCAACATGATGAACATTTATCTTTCCTTTATTCTAGTTCACTTTATTTATAGCATTTGAAATTTCAGCATCATAACCAATTCCACTATTTCTCATGCAAGTGGGTCTTTGATCACTCAAGATATTTTACACTCCATCAGAACCACTATTTGTCCTCTCCAGCATCTTAACATATAAGAAACTTCCAAATTGTATTTTACCCTTTGCTTATTTCAAATTTTATTCACTTTGGAATTTACTCATAAGAGTAACAAATTCTTCTTCTAGACCCCTGAAAGCCTTGGATTTATCTTCTAGTCTAGAGGTAAGGCCATTTATGACATTTCTATGTTCTTCAATTCTAAGTTTTAGTTCCACAAAATCTTCTATGATTTCAAGGATTGATGACTCCACTTTCAAAAAATCTTCCAGTCATTCAATTTCTGCTTCAATATGATCAACATATTCTGATGACTCTTCCACAATTCCTTTCCACTCATTGCATCTATTACATTGATTCTTAAGCTTACCAAAAGCATCCATATGTTGGAACTTGGGACTGAAATTAGTGTTCAACTGATTATCACCAGCCTTATCTTTTTATGGTTCTGATTTTTCAATTAGAGCCATCATGGACGCATAGTTCCCAGATTTGAATTCTACTTCCTCTTCCTCAGAGAGTTCATTATCATTGTCTTCTTTTTCACATCTAGAATTCTTTGGTTGAAATTTCTCTCAAGATTTGAAGTATCACTTTTGAAAAACCTTTTATAAGTATTTTTAATGTCTTAATATTTTCTTTCCTCATCATTTAACTTTCTTGGGAAACATGAGGCAATGTGACCAACTCTTCTAGAAAAAAAACAAGCCTGAGGTAGCTTGCCTTAAAATCTCCCTATTCCCTTCATGAGTTTCTTGGAAATGAGAGAAAGAATTTTTTTTCCTCATCATCTTCATCAATAAAATCTCCTAAAATATAAAAATTTACTATGTATTTGAATTACATTTCTTTTCTTACATGAGTCGTTTCATATTTTAGTTTGAATCCCATCTCATATGCCACCAGGCTACTCAGTATATAATGCAGAGATAGTTTGAAAATATCCATTTCTTCAAGAGTTGAAACCATTGAATTATAAAGATATGGAAATATTCTCAATATTTTCTTTAGAATATCAATGTATTTGATCTCTTCATAAATCCCGCAAATTTCACCTACAAATTTAGTAATTTGATTGAAAAATGAGTCTGCATTATCATCAGAGTGCATCTTCAGATCATCAAACCTGTTGTGTAGTACTTAAAGTTTTTCCTCCTTTACTTTTCTATCACCTTCATAAATATGCTCTAGTTTATCCAACATTGAATTGGTAGATGTGAAACTCATTACCTTTATATAAATCTGATCAGAAAGGGGTACAATGAGATAATTCCATGCTTTTGCATCAGCATCAAGAAATTTCATGTCTGCATTAGTCATTGATAGTCCTATAGGATCAGTGACTTGTATTCCCTAAATAATAGAAAATAATACTTCCATAAAAAGAGATATTAGGTGAAATCACATCCTATTTATCCATATTTGAAAATTAATTCCATTGAAGAGGAGAACTCCTCTAACATTGACTCGATTCTCCATGTTAGAAGAAGACAGATTCAACACCAACAACCTTTACACTCTGATACCATTTGAAGGACCCCAGAACACCCTAAGAGGGTAGCGGTGAATTAGGGTGTCAAATTTTTGTTTAAACTAATGGATATTGTCCCCACATTGGTAGGATCTCATTAAACCTATCTAAAGAGGAAGTGCAGAAAACAAACAATCACATGAAAAACAATGCCACATCAATTTTACTTAGTTCACCACTAAGGGCTACATCCAAGGATTATACACTAACATTGTGTTAGTCATACAAAAAACCACTAATTATAAGGCCCCAGCCTTAAACCTTACTTAATCTTGAGTTATTACAAGATTACACATTGAGGATCTTTTCGGGTTTAGAGTTTTAGAGAATTAGATCATAAAACTTGCATTACATTCCACATATAAACAAAGTGGTTACATAAAGATAGTATTCTTCATTCCCATCAAAGGAAACATATTTAAAATAAAACATGGATTCATTCTTGACACTTCCTTGACACTATCATCATATCATGTACCTTTCCCTTGACCTGTGAAAACATTTCAAAAAACTTGGGATGAGCATAAAAAGCTCAGTATGGGTTATAAAAATATGGAAAGGAAACATGGGTACATATGTACATAAGGATGAGATCATACTTTACCCATAGAACATAAGCACTTTAACATACCTCATAAAATCATGAATAAATCATAGAAATCATAAGACATAAAGGTAACTTGAGGCATTCATAACATTCTTACGTAGGGAGTAACCCTCTTGGTTACATTTGGAATACCCATCACAGTATATTCCCAAAATCTCTTCGGAGAAACCTTAACATTTCACTCCTTCACATTACCCAATTCATTGGAGAGCTATAACGGGCTCACCCGCCCTTAGTTTATCACGGAACCACCCGTCTTCATAATAATGCCCAAGAACCATAACATAATCATATCACATAAAACATGCATAAAGGAAACATAAAATTTCCACATTTCAATCACGAGATATCAATACAACACATTGATATAATAAAAACATTATGAAAACCATTTTCAATACCAAAGTAAAACATGGTATTTAATTTTCGTTTAAAAAAAAGGTATGGCTTGTAGAGGAAGCCGAAACTCAAATAACGGTCACGACGGCGGAGAAGTCGTTGTCGCCGCATACGTACGACAAAAACATTCCCTTTTGTCGTTTAGTAAACGCTTCGTATAAAAAGATTCCTTTTGAATAAACATAAAAGTCAAAGGGTTTTATACACCGTATAAAAGAAAGTTGTGCATAATATAAAATATGCCTCAACGAAAGGAGATTGAGACGAAGTCCCATACCTCGGGTCCGACTTGACTCGATCGTTCTTTAACGTCCTGAATAATAAACTTGAGTTAATTTATACTTGATTAAGAACCTTTTTAAAGTTCATTATTCCTTTTATATCACTTATTTCCATGTTATAAACATTATGTAACCATTTAAGTTAATAATGTTTGTTTTTTCAATATTTGGTTCTTAAGTCGAAAGTTGACTTCTTACAATTACATGTTGTTTGTGTGGTCAAAAGTTCTTTATATCCAGAATGAAATTCCTGATTTGGATATCATATATATCATATATATCCAGCATATACATGTATTTATAATATTACATAATCATTTAGAGGTAAGAAATGAAATGCACCGTTCATGGAGACGGTAAGCCGTACGTACGCATGAATGCTACTTCAATTTCTATTTCATATTTTCTGGAATCTAATCATAATGATATAAGAGTATATTATAATTCTAGTATAATAACATATATAATATCATTAAATTTATCCTTTACACATCCCACATATGGTATTAACGAATCAAATCACTTTCAGGGGGCGGTAGTCCGCACTTCCTAAAGTGAAGATATCATGTTTACCTATAATGGAAACCATAAAGGTATGCCCAAAATGAAAAAAACAGAAGCTTAAGTAAAACATAAACATATTATATATCATATATTAAAATAGTGACATCATAATGGCCACCTTTGAAGGTGTTAAATGAGTATTGAACAATCATCGTTTCGGGAGGCAGAATTTCTCCATCCACGGAAACCGTATGTTCTTTAACCATTTGATGTAGTTGTGTGAGAGTGTAGCTCAAATAAATCTTATAACAACATCCTAGTACATTGAATATACTGGGGTTGTTACAAAAGAAGTAAATAAAAACAGTTTAGGGGGTTGGAGAAGCAAAATAAAACAAATGAACATGAGAGAATGAATTACCTTTAAAAGTGTAACTCCTTTTGATTTGAGCCTAAAGGCTTCCTTTGAAAGGATTCTGCCCAAAGGGAATCCTCTAGGATGAGGAGAGGGATGTGGAGAGAGTAAATGGGCAGGGGTTGGCCGAGCCAAAGGCTTGAGGAGTGTGTCAAATGGGGTAGAGGTGGGGGCCTTTTATAAGAGGAGAGGAGGGGAACTTTTGGAAAGTAAAGAAATATTACTTTATTTGAAAATGTGTTTCGGTTTTAAAAGGTCCAAAATTGATATAATTCGTGGATAAGGTGATAAGGGTTCGAAATACACTCATCCAATTGGTTTTGGCCATGTGTAGTTCATAGAATTTACATTGTCTTTCCATTTTATTTTAATCGTCAAATAATGATGTCATCGCTGCATCATTATTATGTCATAAATAATTTAATTTATTTAATGTCTAAAAATCATACAAAAAATAATATGATGTAGGAAATATTTTTAGCTTTCCAATGACTATTTATAATCAAATATCTTATCTTTATAACCCCATGTAAAAATTGTTTTCGTAAAACATATTATGTTTGTGTCATTTTTACTTTTACATTAAATAAAAAGTTATTTATGTCATTTCCAAACCAAAATGTCTCCATGGGGTCCCCAAGTTGACCCATGGCTTGTATGGGTCGGCCATGACACAACCAATAAGGTTGGAACATGTGTCTAGGTCATTTCATATTATTAAATCATTATTTATACCTTAAACTATACTAATTACCACTAATCGCGATTAAAAACTTAATAAGTTACTATTCACCAAAAAATTATTTTAATCTCATTGAACAACATTTTACTTCTTAATGACAACCATGTATGTCGGATTTTCAAAATTCAATACACATTAGTGGTAAACTTTCATTTAACTGAAAAATCAGTTTGCTTGATTACCACTTAGTGGTTTCACTATTCATCAAAAATTGAAGTTTTTCAGAAAAATACCAAAAATTCACACAAGGTAAATTTTGATGTCCCAATCATAAAGAATAAGTTTATTTTGACAAACATAGTTTATAAAATTGTCAAAATGTAGATTCAAAAATGGTTTTCCATCAAAAGGAAGTAAAACAATCTTTTAAGAATATTAGTGTATTCCATGCATAAGATTGTATTTATTTTCATTTTAAGCCTCTATAACACTATCTTAATCATTAATAGACATAGATAAAAATATCTATTATTCATTAATTACTTGGGATGTTACATCCTTCCCCCCTTTAGAAAATTGCGTCCCTATAATTTATTTACTTATCGAATAAATGGGGGTACTTATCCCTCATTGCATTTTCAGATTCCCATGTTGCCTCTTCAATCATGTGGTTTTTCCACAAAACCTTTACCTGGTGAATCACCTTATTCCATAACACTTGCTCCCTGTGGTCAAGAATCTGGACCGGTTGTTCCTCATAAGATAGGTTCTCTTCCAGCTGAACTACCTCTGGACTCAAAACATGAGATGGATCTGGCATATACTTTCTCAACATCGAAATGTGAAAAACATTGTGTACCTGAGATAAACTCGGAGGTAAAGCCACTCGGTATGAAACTGATCCAACTCTCTCCAGAATTTCGTATGGTCCAATGAAACTTGGACTCAACTTTCCTTTCTTACCAAATCTCATCACACTTTTCCAAGTAGAAACCTTAAGAAAAACATGATCACCTACCTCGAAAGATAGATCCTTCTTCCGGTTATCCGCATAACTCTTCTGCCTGCTCTGAGTTGTTCTCATGTGTTTCTGAATCAGATGAACTTTTTCTGCCATCTCTTCTACCAATTCTGGTCCCATCAACTTCCTTTCACCCACTTCATCCCAGAAAGCTGGAGTTCGACACCACTTCCCATATAATGCCTGAAATGGTGCCATCTGTATACTGGAATGAAAACTGTTATTATATGAAAATTCAACCAAAGAAAGATGTTGGTCCCAACTTTCCTGATAATCCATAGAACAAGCTCGTAGCATATCCTCCAATGTCTGGATTGTTCGTTCTGACTGCCCATCTGATTGAGGATGAAAAGCTGTACTAAAATTTAATTCAGTACCCAACGACTTCTGAAGGCCTTTCCAAAAGTTAGAAGTAAACCTGGGATCACGATCCGATACAATGGAGAGAGGAACTCCATGTAACCTGACTATCTCTTTAAGATACAAACGAGAAAGTTGATCAAGAGAGAAAGTATCTCGTATAGCAAGAAAATGAGCAGATTTGGTCAAGCGATCAACAATAACCCAGATTGCATTATTACCTCAAGATGTCTTCGGTAATCCAACAACAAAGTCCATGGATATATTCTCCCATTTCCACTCTGGAACTGGTAAAGGCTGAAGCATCCCTTTCAGTAACTGCCGCTCTGCTTTAACCTGCTAACAAGTCAAACACTTCACAGTAAAATCAGCAATATCTCTTTTCATTCCATCCCACCAGTAATACTCCTGCAGATCTCTATACATCTTAGTACTGCCCGGATGAAATGAAAACGGAGAACTATGAGCTTCACATAACAACTCTCTCTTCAACTGTGAATCACAAGGCACACACAGTCTCTTCCCAAATCTCAAAACACAATCATTATCAATGTTGAATTCTGGCAACTTACCTTTCTGAACCAGCTCTACCTTTTTCTGCAACTCACTGTCTTGCTTTTGTGCTTTCTTGATTCTATCTGATAGAGAAGATCTCACTGATACCTGAAACAAAACGGAAGGACTTCCTGCACCAACAACTTCTATTCCAAATTTCATCAAATCGTTAACCAAAGGATCACGTTCCAAACACAACATTGTTAATGAAGCATTACTTTTTCGACTCAAAGCATCAGCCACTTTATTTGCTTTTCCCGGATGGTAATGAATTGTACAATCATAATCCTTGATTAATTCCAGCCATCTCCTTTGTCTCATGTTTAACTCTTTCTGAGTGAATATATACTTTAAACTTTTGTGATCGGTATATATTTCACACTTTACTCCATACAAATGATGCCTCCAAATTTTTAAAGCAAAAACAACAGCAGCTAATTCCAAATCATGTGTAGGGTAATTTACCTCATGAGTTTTCAACTGTCGTAAAGCATAAGAAATTACCTGATCATTCTTCATTAGGACGCAACCATGTCCTTTCAATGAAGCATCACTGTATATAACAAAATCACCATTCCTGTAAGGTAGTGCCAAAATTGGAGCATTCACCAATCTTCTTTTCAATTCCTGAAAACAATCATCACATTCTTTTTTCCAGATAAACTTAACACCCTTCCGAGTTAGCTTAGTCATTGGACTAGATAACCATGAAAAATTTCTAACAAACCTTCGGTAATAGCCCGCCAAACCATGGAAGCTACGAATCTCGGTTACATTTGTGGGTCTTGGCCATTCTTCCACAACTTTTGTTTTTGCAGGATCAACAGTTATTCCATCTTTAGAAACAATGTGACCAAGGAAAGAAATTTGTTGCAACCAAAACTCACACTTTCTAAATTTCCCATACAATTTCTTTTCTTTTAAGGTTTGCAAGATAACCCTTAAATGTTTTTCATGCTCCTCTTTACTTTTAGAAAACACCAAAATATCATCAATGAAAACCACCACAAACTTATCCAAGAACTCATGGAAAATTCTATTCATTAAGTCCATGAATACAGTAGGTGCATTGGTTAGCCCAAAAGGCATTACTACAAATTCATAATGGCCATATCTCGTACGGAACGCAGTCTTCGGAATATCTGCCTCCTTTACCTTCAGCTGATGGTACCCCAATCTCAGGTCAATCTTTGAAAAAAACTGAGCTCCCTGGAGCTGATCAAACAAATCATCGATATGAGGCAAAGGATATTTGTTCTTAACAGTGATATTATTCAAGGCTCTATAATCAATGCAAAGTCTCATAGAACCATCTTTCTTTTTAACAAATAAAACAGGAGCACCCCATGGTGATGTGCTACGTCTAATGAAACATTTCTCTAATAAATCCTGCAATTGCTCCTTCAACTCTAAAAGTTCAATTTGTGCCATTCGATTAGGGGGTTTTGAAATTGGCTTAGCATCAGGAACTAAGTCAACAGTAAACTCAACTTCTCGATCTGGTATTATTCCAGGCAACTCATCAGGAAAAACATCAGGATACTCATTTACCACTGGCACATCATTAATCTGAATAGTTCCTTTATTTTCAACGACGTGTGCAAGGTAACATTCATTTCCATCTTTTACAAGTTTCTCGGCCTCTTGATATGTTATCAAAAGTAAGGGTTCATTCTTGTAAACAAACTGAAAGTCTTTCTGAAAAGAAACTTCTTTAGCTCTACAGTCAATCTTAGCATGGTAAATAGAGAGCCAATCCATACCCAGGATAACATCAAACTCTACTAGAGGTAGAACAATAAGGTTTGCAAGTAGGTTCTTTCCACAGATAAGGATAAGAATATTCTTATAAATTCTTTTTGCCTCGACATTTCCCCCAGGTGTTTTTACCAAAAGTTCAGGAGTCATTTCTTGAGATGGTATTCCCATTTTACTAGAAAAGGTTTCAGAGATGAAAGAATGTGTAGACCCCGAATCAAACAACACACTGGCATAATCTGAAAAAACAAACAAAGTACCTGATACAACTTCATTTGATGGCCCGACATCTGCTGAAGTAGTTGCAAAGGATTTCACCACCCCTTTCTGCTTGTAGTCTAACTGCTTCCCATCACTCAAGCTCCTTGTCGGACACTCGTTTGCATAGTGACCCATCTCATTGCACTTATAACATTTCACTAACTGTAAATCAAATTTGTTCTTACCTTCACCTTGATCCTTTTCAGTGCAATCACGAGCCTTATGTCCCATCTTACCACATCGGTAGCACTTCCCAGAATTCAGAAGACATTCCCCAACATTCCTTTTGCCACATTTATCACAAACTGGAAACTTAGTTCTCTTACCATCAGACTTTTTTGAAGAATTCTTACCTTTCTCCTGCCACCTCGGTCTCTTCTTCTGCTGGTTGTTATAGAAAACTTGGTCATCGACAAACTCCATTTCCACCTTCTCAGCACATCGAACAAGCTTTTCATAACTTTTAAACTCACGAGAAGCTAATACCCTTCGATATTTTGGCTTTAATCCTGAGTAAAAACGATTGATTTTACTATCTAGGTCTCGGATAAAATTTGGAGCATACCTTGCCAATCGAGTGAACCTTTCTTCATAGGCAGCCACTGAGTCTTCCTCTTGCCTCAATTCCAAGAATTGTTTTTCCATCCTAAGTCGAACATCCTTAGGAAAATACTTCTCAAGAAACATACCTTTGAATTCATCCCAGTCAAGAGCATCAATCTCATCGGCGTCCCTGATATTTTTAACCACAGACCACCACTGATCTGCTTCACCCTCCAAACGGTAAATAGCAAGACTAACCTTTTGATTGTCTGAACAACCCATGACATCAAAAATCTTCTCCAGTGGTTTAATCCACCCTTCAGCTAGCACATGGTCAGATGATCCTCTGAATGATGGTGGATGTTGCCTCATGAAATGTTCCACCACTGACATGTTCCTCTACGGTTGATCTGGCTGATCTCGTGCATGGATACCACCGCCATTTATCGCTTGAGTCAACTGCGCCATTACTGCAACAAACTGTTCAGTTCCAATTCCGACCATTTCTGGATGCTGATTCGGAAGGTTATTTCCTTCCGTATGCCTTCCTAGCACTGCTTCCCTGTTTCCTCTGCGGAAAACCATTCTGAACAAACATGTATTAGATGAAGCAACAAGGTAATCTTTAAATGCTATATCATTTCGAAAAAAAATATTTTTGGATAATCATTTAATAGAATTCTAACTCCTAAAGTTATCTAAACCGACCTTTGATACCAACTATAAGGCCCCAGCCTTAAACCTTACTTAATCTTGAGTTATTACAAGATTACACATTGAGGATCTTTTTGGGTTTAGAGTTTTAGAGAATTAGATCATAAAACTTGCATTACATTCCACATATAAACAAAGTGGTTACATAAAGATAGTATTTTTCATTCCCATCAAAGGAAACATATTTAAAATAAAACATGGACTCATTCTTGACACTTCCTTGACACTATCATCATATCATGTACCTTTCCCTTGACCTGTGAAAACATTTCAAAAAACTTGGGATGAGCATAAAAAGCTCAGTATGGGTTATAAAAACATGGAAAGGAAACATGGGTACATATGTACATAAGGACGAGATCATACTTTACCCATAGAACATAAGCACTTTAACATACCTCATCAAATCATGAATAAATCAAAGAAATCATAAGACATAAAGGTAACTTGAGGCATTCATAACATTCTTACGTAGGGAGTAACCCTCTTGGTTACATTTGGAATACCCATCACAGTATATTCCCTAAATCTCTTCGGAGAAACCTTAACGTTTCACTCCTTCGTGTTACCCAATGCATTGGAGAGCTATAACGGGCTCACCCGCCCTTAGTTTATCACGGAACCACCCGTCTTCATAATAATGCCCAAGAACCATAACATAATCATATCACATAAAACATGCATAAAGGAAACGTAAAATTTCTACATTTCAATCACGAGATATCAATACAACACATTGATATAATAAAAACATTATGAAAACCATTTTCAATACCAAAGTAAAACATGGTATTTATTTTTTGTTTTAAAAAAAAGTATGGCTTGTAGAGGAAGCCGAAACTCAAATAACAGTCACGACGGCGGAGAAGTCGTTGTCGCCGCATACGTACGACAAAAACATTCCCTTTTGTCGTTTAGTAAATGCTTCGTATAAAAAGATTCCTTTTGAATAAATGTAAAAGTCAAAGGGGTTTATACACCGTATAAAAGAAAGTTGTGTATAAAATAAAATATGCCTCAACGAAAGGAGATTGAGACGAAGTCCCATACCTCGGGTCCGACTTGACTCGATCGTTCTTTAACGCCCTGAATAATAAACTTTAGTTAATTTATACTTGATTAAGAACCTTTTTAAAGTTCATTATTCCTTTTATATCACTTATTGCCATGTTATAAAGATTATGTAACCATTTAAGTTAATAATGTTTGTTTTGTCAATATTTGGTTCTTAAGTCGAAAGTTGACTTCTTACAATTACATGTTGTTCATGTGGTCAAAATTTCTTTATATCCAGAATGAAATTCATGATTTGGATATCATATATATCATATATATCCATCATATACATGCATTTATAATATTACATAATCATTTAGAGGTAAGAAATGAAATGCACCGTTCATGGAGACGGTAAGCCGTACGTACGCATGAACGCTACTTCCATTTCTATTTCATATTTTCTGGAATGGAATCATAATGATATAAGAGTATATTATAATTCCAGTATAATAACATATATAATATCATTAACTTTATCCTTTACACATCCCACATATGGTATTAACGAATCAAATCACTTTCAGGGGGCGGTAGTCCGCACTTCCTAAAGTGAAGATATCGTGTTTACCTATAATGGAAACCATAAAGGTATGCCCAAAATGAAAAAAACAGAAGCTTAAGTAAAACATAAACATATTATATATCATATATAAAAATAGTGACATCATAATGGCCACCTTTTAAGGTGTTAAATGAGTATTGAACAATCATCGTTTCGGGAGGCAGAATTTCGCCATCCACGGAAACCGTATGTTCTTTAACCATTTGATGTAGTTGTGTGAGAGTGTAGCTCAAATAAATCTTATAAAAACATCATAGTACATTAAAGATACTGGTGTTGTTACAAAAGAAGTAAATAAAAAGAGTTTAGGGGGTTGGAGAAGCAAAATAAAACAAATGAACATGAGAGAATGAATTACCTTTAAAAGTGTAACTCCTTTTGATTTGAGCCTAAAGGCTTCCTTTGAAAGGATTCTGCCCAAAGGGAATCCTCTAGGATGAGGAGAGGGATGTGGAGAGAGGAAATGGGCAGGGGTTGGCCGAGCCAAAGGCTTGAGGAGTGTGTGAAATGGGGTAGAAGTGGGGGCCTTTTATAAGAGGAGAGGAGGGGCACTTTTGGAACGTAAAGAAATATTACTTTATTTTAAAATGTGTTTCGGTTTTAAAAGGTCCCACATTGATATAATTCGTGGATAAGGTGATAAGGGTTCGAAATCCACTCATCCAATTGGTTTTGGCCATGTGTAGCTCATAGATTTTACATTGTCTTTCCATTTTATTTTAATCGTCAAATAATGATGTCATCGCTGCATCATTATTATGTCATAAATAATTTAATTTATTTAATGTCTAAAAATCATAAACAAAATACTATGATGTAGGAAATCTTTTTAGATTTCCAATGACTATTTATAATCAAATATCTGATCTTTATAACCCCATGTAAAAATTGTTTTCGTAAAACATATTATGTTTGTGTCATTTTTTACTTTTACATTAAATAAAAAGTTATTTATGTCATTTCCCAACCAAAATGTCTCCATGGGGTCCCCAAGTTGACCCATGGCTTGTCTTGGTCGTCCATGACACAAAAAATAAGGTTGGGACATGTGTCTAGGTCATTTCATATTATTAAAGCATTATTTATACCTTAAACTACACTAATTACCACTAATCGCGATTAAAAACTTAATAAGTTACTATTCACCAAAAAATTATTTTAATCTCATTGAACAACATTTTACTTATTAATGAAAACCATGTATGTAGGATTTTCAAAATTCAATACACATTAGTGGTAAACTTTCATTTAACTGAAAAATCAGTTTGCTTGATTACCACTTAGTGGTTTCACTATTCATCAAAAATTGAAGTTTTTCAGAAAAATACCAAAAATTCACACAAGGTAAATTTTGATGTCCCAATCATAAAGAATAAGTTTATTTTGACAAACATAGTTTATAAAATTTTCAAAATATAGATTCAAATATGGTTTTCCATCAAAAGGCAGTAAAACAATCTTTTAAGAATATTAGTGTATTCCATGCATAAGATTGTATTTATTTTCATTTTAAGCCTCTATAACACTATCTTAATCATTAATAGACATAGATAAAAATATCTATTATTCATTACTTACTTGGGATGTTACACTAATCTTCACAATTTCTGGATTATAAGAGTTTATCATAGTCACTCTGTGCCATGCATACTTCCTTTACAAGGTTTTATGGAAAGCACTGTAACACCCCAATCTTCCACGGAACACTTCTCTTTGAATAATACAATAGCGTGTGTTGTACGCAACACTGAGTTCAAGTACACCACGACTTACCAAACTAGCCATTCAAAAGAGGTTATGAATAGTATTAACTAAATTTTAAATATTATATTATCCTTATAATTTTAATCCATATTATGAGTTTCTAAGACATGATTTATGAACAAATTCATTTTTTCAGATAAAAGTAGTATTTTTCAAAAAATAAAATTTTACCGCCTTTTAATGGCAAAGCATTTTTAAAACCAATATTTGAAACTTTTATATATTAAAATTTACAAAATAAAATTCTTCTTTAGAATCGGGACATAAGAATTTAGTATCAAAAACTTTTTGGTGTCTTTCTGATAACTTTTATATTTAGGTGAATAGGGAAAAATACTATAACTAAAAAAAACTTTTTTAATAAAAATAATTTATATTGTTAAATTATACATTTTAATGATTTGGAAGTATAAATAGATTATATTTTTACTATTTAATCCAATTATGGTCATTTTAAGTAATTTCACCTTGAAATTGGACATAAACAAGTGTCAAACCTTTGTAGTTATTATTTCTTAAAAATACGCCTTTTGGTTTCGAAAGCAGGAATCAATTTTAAATTAATAAATGAAAATTTTATGTTTTGAATTTGGTAAAATAGACTTAATTTTTTGATTCTGAATAACGAAATTAGCCTAGGGTGGAATTTTGGTACTTTTCGGATAATTTTTATATTTTGATGCATAGTAAACAATTACTAAATTTTAATTAAAAAAAACTTTTTTAATCGAAATAATTAATAGTGATAAATTATGAATTTGATTGGTTTTAAATTATATTTAAAATATATTTTTACCATGTAATACAATGTGTTTCATTGAACATAATTTCACATTTAAACCAGACATAAACAAGTGTCAATCTTTTGATAGTTATTATCTCTTAAAAACACGCTTTTTATTTTAACAACAGGAATTAATTTTAAATTAATTTATTCCACTTCTGTGTTTTGAATTTGGAAAAATGGATTCCATATTTTTTAATCAGGATGTTTAAATTGTCTAAATAGTTAACTTTTATTTTTAGACATTTTTTATAATTATTTCGGTAAATATTTTATTTACCATGGTTAAAGGGTAAATCCAGTAAACAAGGGTTAAAAAATAATATTATAATAATACTAAATTACCCTAAAACGTGTCTTAACCCTATTTGTTGATACATGGTCGACCATGGGCATCTTTGGGTCGATTTTGGGACCCCATGGATCCACTTGTAAGTGATAGAGACACTTTATTTTAATTAAGTTAAAATGAATACAAAAATCACACAAGTATATATCTTTTAGCAAAACAATTGTTACATAGGGTTATATATGTTGGATTTTAGACTATAAATATTATATAGAAAAATAAAAGGATTTAATATATAATTATATTTTATTTATAATTTTTATACATTAAATAATTTAATTTATTTATGACACAATGGTGATGCAGTAATTACCATAATAGTGAAAAATTATAATAATTGATATTATACATACCCAAATAAATATAATTGGAGACTTTTATTGAATTAAACTAATTATATAGGTTAATATGACATATTAGTATTTATTTAATTAACTTTTTTCTAAGTAATAATTCTGTTATGAGTTTCACAAAAATCAATTATTGAAAATTGTCAAAATTGACAAAAAAGAGTTTTTAAAACAAATATTATATTATTAAATTCCTAAAATTCTAAGTTTCGTCATAGAGACTTATAGCATGATAGGTGTGTCATTAATAGACCACTTGGGGGTCTCTTGGATGTATATGGTAAGTTTATTAACCATATAATATAAAAATACAAAGAGACATTGTAAAAGTGTAACTAATTAACTAAGAGTTAATACTTAAAGATAAGGTTAATATAATGACCCAAACCTGTATAAATTCTATTGGTTGAGTGTTTTTCGACCCATACCCACCTTAACATTTAAATAATCAACTTTGGAGCTATTAGAAACCGAATATTAATTTATTATAAATTAATATTTCTAGCTTTTCCAAAGGTGCCCCTCACCCCTCTTATAAAAGGCCACTCCTCCTTCTCATTTCTTCACACCTTCAAAACCTTTTGGCTCGGACAAATCCTGAAAAAATACTTTCTAAAATTCCCTCAATACAACCTAGAGGCCTTAGTTTGATCAGAAAGCCATCCTAAGGAGCCCTTTTGATCAAATCAAAAGGAAGAACCCGAAGAAGAGGTAATGTTTTCACCACCCTTTTCAAGTTCCTTTCTTCTTCCACTTCTTCTTTATTTGTTATTACCATTCTAAAATAATACCTCTAGTATCATATATATACTTTGATGTTATTATAAATATTTTACAACCATATTCAGTATTCTATACACCCTTTGAATAACATGTCACCATACGTGCATACATACGACTTACCGTCTCCACGTCGTGGTGTAATTGTTATTCAATATATTATTATTTGGGTTGATATAATAATGATGTGTAACTAATTTAAATAATAAATATAACATGATAATGATTCTGTATATATGATATACCATCCAATTATATATTGTTTTAATATCAAAAGAATGATATTGTCGCTCGTGCGTACGTACAGACAACCATCTCCACGAATGTGATGAGATTCATTATTCATCGTATCTATTCAAGTATAATTATCATTTGTTGATTAAAAATAATGATTAAGAACTTGATATAATTCTGGATATGAATATGATACAACCTACCCATGAAAAACATGGCTTACGTAACAAAACATATAAAAGAAAATGAGTAAGTTAACACCTGAAACGACGATAATTCTAAGATATTATTAACAAAGCAATGTTAAAAGATCATATATGATATCATATTAATTTATATGATTCATGAATAATTTAATAACAATTATTTCAACATTATACAGGAGGTTATCCTACCCCCAACCAAGGAAAAGTACAAGGTAAGGGGTTTCTTAATTCTCTCTTAATTTCGTGAGAATTCCAATGTTCACCACTTAATTATTGCATGTGGTGTATGTGTACTGCCCATGATTGTATTCATTGTGTAATATACTTTAATTTATGGGTATTTACATCATCATGGTATGATACTTCTTTCATGGGTGTATGTTTCATATGTTACCTAATCGATAAGGGAATTCGAAATTTCAATTTCCATTTATTCGGCTTTACGCAAACTTCATTGATTATTTTACTCCGAGATTATGTGTGGAATAACTATTCATTTGCTTATGTCATAATTTCCACTCCCCTTTTCTATGGATATAATTTTTATACACATAATCAGTTCATTTATAATTTCTCAAGTCATCGATATAAATTTGATAAGAGTAATTTTAACTCATTCTCCATTTGTTGAGTTAAACATCCAATTCATTGGTGTTGTTTTTACAAGATTATGTGTGAATGTAATTTAATTGTTTTACACTGAATATCAAATCATATTTAGTGTATTTATATTTTTCACACACAACTATGTCGTTGATCTATCCTTAACCTAAGGGTACTACCTTTATGAGAGATTTCATCTCAATTTACATTCCATTGAGACTTCTTCGTTGATATACACCAAATCACTTTTATGTGGTGTATATAATGTACTTTGACATAGTATATCATGAATCCCTTTATTCTCATGATATTAAAATATTTTTATTACCTCAATTATTTGTATTCAAGTGTCTCTCTTTTGGTTAGAAACTCTAACTAAAATGCCATTTTTAAATGTTTTAAAGACTTATTCTTCTAAATCATTCTCATTAATGTCCATGTTTTAAAAATGGTTTTTAAGGATTTATTTATATGGACATTAAAGTTTTTAAATCAAAACTCCTTTTAAAAGTTTCAAAGTGGTATGGGACACTTTGATTCCAAAATCTATTTTTAAATGGCTTCTTGACAAATAGTGTGACTTTTAAATGATTTCAAGAAAAAGGGGGATATTTCTCTCAAATATTTTTTATGATTATTTTCATCTATGTCTACATCCTTCATTATTCTTGATTGAGGTTAATGTGATACAATACAATATTCCATATTGTATCGAATGAGTTATGTTTGACTATGGATGTGCTATTTTTATACCAATCATGGTTTGTGGTTAAAGTATTGACATTTCATATGCTAGTTTTAATAAGAATGTTTATGTTATTTTTAAACCTGTTCATATGAGGAATGCATTAGACTTAATAAGTGACGAGTGGAACCCTCTATAGCTCCTCGATGCATCGGTAGGTCTCATGAGACAAACTAGTTTCTTGGCACAAGGCCTTGGCAAAATCTTATTTGTAATCTTGGCACGAGGCCTTGGCTACGTGGTTATGATAGTCTAGAATTATGAATTACATCATTATGAAAGTGGTTATTGATATTGCATGTGATTGTTCAACTAGTAGAATATCCATGTGAATAAGTAAATGGCATTATTTCATTTTATCTTTTCCATATTATGCTGAAGTTCAAGTTTAAAAGGCTTTTGTTTTAATTATAAATTGCCTTAAGTGTTTATGATTATCTATGAAAGCTTCTGCTAAAATGTTATCCTTACTAAGCATCTGAGCTCACCCCTTTCAATGTTTTATTTTTCCCAGGATTATGAAGAAGTAATTTATGAATGACCTGCAGGGATAGTATTAGGGGATATGAAGACAAGATGTTTTTTTATGTAATGTAAAACTTTATGATTGTATCTAGTGTTTTCAAGGCTACTAAACTAATCGGTCTTTCGAGACTTGATCTTTATCGTGATCATACCAATGTTATGTAATAATGCACCGACTCTGGGTAACTGGGGTCGGGGCGTTACAGTTGGTATCAGAGGAAGTTTAGTAAAAACTTTGGAAGCTAGATTTAGATAAACTGTGATTAGATCACATAGACCTAAGATGAACTTTGAGGATTAGTATAGAATAACTTCCTAGAATTTTGGTATTGTAGAGATTTTGTGAGTTTTCTGAGCAATACATCCCTATCTGGATACGAGCAGGTAGAGGCGGCTTTGGCACAGATGTACCTAGGGGTAAACCCGAAAACACCACTTTGAGCTAGACTCGAACAGAAACTGGTGCACGACAATGGGTCTTGCTGCACTCTTGGTTATGACACTCCCGGGGGATATGCTTAGGATAATTTACATTTTCTTTAAAAACCAATTTAAAGTAATATATATATAATATGAGAGTAAATGACCTTGGTTAATTCTAATGTGTTTCAAATTGAGAATATGGTGACATGTTAATCTCTAAAAGATTTTATGACTACTGTTACTCACATAATGATTTCTGGTTTTAGTCAATGGCTAGATTCCAAGGAAGTCATAGTGACTTTGAGAATGATGTACAAGGTGGGAACAGTGGTGGATATGAGCAACAAAATGGAATGTCGATAGGCGTAAAAGACATCATCTTTATGCCAAATCAGTTTTCCAAAAATATGATCAACAACATATATATTAACCAACTCCCAGACTCAACAAGGAAGAGAAAGGTTATGAATGATAAGAGCTCCAGCAATGGAGACCATGGAGAAAAGAACCCTCAATTTCCATCATGCAAGAAATGTGGTAGGAGACACTCGGGAAAGTGTCTCAATGGGACCAAGAAATGCTTTACGTGTGGGAAGGAAGGACATAAAGTGAAGAATTGCCGAAAAAAATGAAGAGTACTATGGAAGAAGATAAAAATGGTCCCAAGAGTCCATTTACAGTCATTTTCCGTAAATATAGGGGACCTGGCCATTACCCGAGTGAATTCCCTATTCTATAGGATATTTTCTTGGTCAAAGAAGAAGCTATGTGGAAATAAATGGTTGGAGAAATGTTTAAAAAGTATTAGTGATCCTTGTTGATGGGTTTAATTTGGAATAATTTTCTCTTGTATTTGTAACCCCGCAGTTTTCCATGTGAGAATGATATTTGAGGAAGAATTATCTCTTCTCTTGTGGATATAGGTATAAATAACCATTTGGTTCTATATGATCATTGGGGTTTGAGAGAATTATAAGTTATTATAATTTGGGATGAAAATGCAAGGTATGAGATAAGATTTGTGGTTAAATTATGTTATGGTTATTTTGGGGAATTTATCTCATTTTGGTAATGTTATAAAACATAGTTTTTGAAAAGGACAACACGCAGACCGCGTGACAACCCGTCACGTCGGACAAAGCTGTGGGAATCGAACCCACAACCAAAGTGCGATTGGGATTTATCGCCTACCACTGGACTACGTGAAGTCCCTGGATAGTGTGACTAATTATTTTTAGTTAAATGATTTTATTGATCAATAATAAGTTGATTTGGGTTCTTATGTCTTATCAAATGAATACCCTTGGTATAGGAAAATGATTTGGTGATTAAGTGATAAATGTTATTTTGGAAGATGTTCGCTTTGTTGGGAACACTATATGCCAAAGGAAAATAGAATAGTATGGGATTTAATTTGAGGAGTAATGGTGGATTTTTATCTATGTTTTTATTATAAATTTATAGTGATTTGGTTTGTTTATGGAAATGATTAGGTTAATTACTTTTAAGTATGTGACTTTAATAGTATTTGATGTCATTTGGAGATACAATTTAACGTGGAAGACTACATTCTTATAAGTTTTGAGTTTTATTATTAGTTTGGATTATATTAAAGGATTTTAAGGACAATTGATTATTGAATGGTATTTATTTAACTTTGGGGTATTGTTGGTTTAATTTTGGAAATTAATATTACTGTTTATTTCTCTCAAGGAATATCCTTTTGGGGGATCATTAGTTCTTGTACTAACCATTTTGGTTTTGATTAATCTATAAAGACAATGTAAATATATAGTTTATCCTGAATAGATCATGTGATTCTATAGAAGTTTATTCTAGCTCTTCCAGTGTGACCAAGTCTTCTTGAATACTCATCGTTTAAAAAAAATGAGTTAGTGGTGGAAATTTATTAAAGAATGAAACTCTACTTAAAAAGTAAGTATATATCTTTATATTTTTAATCAATATCATAAATGAATTCCTCATCCTTATGTAATTTAACTTAAAACAAAAATGTTGTCTGTTTACTTTTCCTACTAGGAGATTAATGATCGTTTGTCCCAACAGAAGTTTGTGGTTTTCTTATTGTTAACTTCCTCCTGATCATGATTTCTATCCCTCTCCATCAGAACTTTACACTTAGTTTGTCATCCATATCCATGTTTTCCTACCTGGAATCCTAGTATGGGTTATCTTGGGTGACCTTTATACCTCTCTTTCTTTATTTTAAAGTAATAGTTTTATTGACTCTTTTTCCGATGTGGGACTTTCCATTATATTCTCAAGCACAATTTTTAAAATTGCGAGGATGCAATTTATTGAAGGGGGGGGGGGGTGAATGTAAAACCCCAATCTTCCACGGTACACTTCTCTTTGAATAATACAATAGTGTGTGTTGTACACAACACTGAGTTCAAGTACACCACGACTTACCAAACTAGCTGTTCAAAAGAGGTTGTGAATAGTATTAACTAAATTATAAATATTATATTTTCCTTATAATTTTAATCCATATTATTAGTTTCTAAGACATGATTTATGAACAAATTCATTTTTTCAGATAAAAGAAGTATTTTTCAAAAAATGAAATTTTACCGCCTTTTAATGGTGAAGCCTTTTTAAAAACCATATTTGAAACTTTTATATATTCAATTTGACAAAATGAAATTCTTATTTAGAATTGGGACATAAGAATTTAGTATCAATAATGTTTTGGTGTCTTTCTGATAACTTTTATATTTGGGTGAATAGTGAAAAATACTATAACTCAAAACAACTTTTTGAATCAAAATAATTTATATTGTTAAATTATACATTTTAATGGTTTGGAAGTATAAATATATTATATTTTTACTATTTAATTCAATGATGGTAATTTTAAGTAATTTCACCTTGAAATTGGACGTAAACAAGTGTCAAACTTTTGATAGTTATTATTTTCTAAAAATACGCCTTTTGGTTTCGAAAGCAGGAATCAATTTTAAATTAATAAATGAAACTTTTATTTTTTGAATTTGGTAAAATAGAATTCATTTTTGGATTAGTAATACCGAAATTATCCTAGGGTGAAATTTTGTTACTTTTCAGATAACTTATATATTTTGATGAATAGTAAAACATTACTAAATTTTAATTAAAAACAACTTTTTTAATAGAAATAATTAATAGTGATAAATTATGAATTTGAGTGGCTTTAAATTATATTTAAAATATATTTTTACCATGTAATACAATGTGGGTCATTGAACATAATTTCACATTTAAACCAGACATAAACAAGTGTCAATCTTTTGATAGTTATTATCTCTTAAAAACACGCTTTTTGTTTTAACAACGAGAATTAATTTTAAATTAATTTCTTCCACTTCTGTGTTTTGAATTTGAAAAAAATGGATTCCATATTTGTAATCAGGATGTTCAAATTGTGCAAATAGGTAACTTTTATTTTTAGACATTTTGGATAATTACTTCGGTAAATATTTTATTTACCATGGTTAAAGGGTAAATCCGGTAAACAAGGGTTAACAAATAATATTATAATAATAATAAATTACCCTAAAACATGTCTTAACCCTATGTATTGATACATGGTCGACCATGGGCATCTTTGGGTTGATTTTGGGACCCCATGGATCCACTTGTAAGTGATAGGGACACTTTATTTTAATTAAGTTAAAATGAATACAAAAATCACACAAGCATATATCTTTTAGAAAAACAATTGTTACATAGGGTTATATATGTTTGATTTTAGACTATAAATATTCATTAGAAAGATAAAAAGATTTAATACATAATTATATTTTATTTATAATTTTTAGACCTTAAATAAGTTAATTTATTTATGACACAATGGTGATGAAGTAATTACCATAATAGTGAAAAAGTAGAATAATTGATATTATAAATACCCAAATAAATATAATTTGAGACTTTTATTGAATTAAACTAAATGTATAGGTTAATATGACATATTATTATTGATTTAATTAACTTTGTTCGAAGTAATCATTCCGTTATGAGTTTCAAAAAAATCAACTATTGAATAGTGTCAAAATTGACATAAAAGAATTTTGAAAACAATTATTATATTATTAAATTCCTAAAAATATAAGGTTCATCCAAGAGACTTATATCATGATAGGTGTATCATTAATGGACCACTTTTGGGTCGCTTTTATGTATATGGTAAGTTTATTAACCATATAATATAAAAATACAAAGAGACATTGTAAAAGTGTAACTAATTAACTAAGAGTTAATACTTAAATATAAGGTTAATATAATGACCCAAACCTGTCTAAATTCTATTGGTTGAGTGGTTTTTGACCCATCCCCACCTTATCCTTTAAATAATAAACTTTGGAGCTATTATAAACCGAATACTAATTTATTATAAATTAATATTTCTATCTTTTCAAAAGGTGCCCCTCACCCCTCTTATAAAAGGGCACTCCTCCTTCTCATTTCTTAACACCTTAAAAACCTTTTGGTTTGGACAAACACTGCCAAAATACTCTCTAAACTTCCCTCACTACAACCTAGAGGCATTAGTTTGATCATAAAGCCATCCTAAGGATCCCTTTTGATCAAATCAAAAGGAAGAACCCGAAGAAGAGGTAATGTTTTCACCACCCCTTTTCAAGTTCCTTTCTTCTTCCACTTCTTATTTATTTTTTATTACCATTATAAAATAATAAATCCAGTATAATATATATATTGTGATGTTATTATAAATATTGTACAATCATATTCAGTATTCTATCCACACTTTGAATATCATGTCACCATAGGTGCATACGTACGGCTTACCGTCTCCACGTCGTGGTGTAATTGTTATTCAATATATTATTATTTGGGTGGATATAATAATGATGTGTAACTCATTTAAATAATAAATATAACATGATAATTATTCTTTATATATGATATACCATCCAATTATATATTGTTTTAATATCAAAAGAATGATATTGTCGCTCGTGCGTACGTACAGACAACCGTCTCCACGAACGTGATGAGATTCATTATCCATCATATCTATTCAAGTATAATTATCATTTTATGATTAAAAATAATGATTAAGAACTTCATATCATTTTGGATATGAATAATATACAACCTATCCATGAAAAACATGGCTTACGTAACAAAACATATAAAATAAAACGAGTAAGTTAACACCCGAAACAACAATAATTCTAAGATATTATTAACAAATCAATGTTAAAAGATCATATATGATATCATATTAATGTATATGATTCATGAATAATTTAATAACAATTATTTCAACATTATACAGGAGTTTAACCTACCCCAAACCAAGGAAAAGTACAAGGTAAGGGGTTTCTTAACTCACTCTTAATTTCGTGAGAATTCCATTGTTCACCACTTAATTATTGCATGTGGTGTATGCGTACTGCCCATGATTGTATTCATTGTGTAATATACTTTAATTTATGGGTATTTACATCATAATGGTATGATCCTTCTTTCATGGGTGTATGTTTCATATGTTACCTAATCGATAAGGGAATTCGAAATTTCAATTTCCATTTATTCAGCTTTACGCAAACTTCATTGATTATTTTACTGCGAGATTATGTGTGGAATAACTATTCATATGATTATGTCATAATTTCCACTCCCCTTTTCTGTGGATATACTTTTGATACACATAATCACTCCATTGATAATTTCTCAAGTCATCGATATGAATTTGATAAGAGTAATTTTAACTCATTCTCCATTTGTTGAGTTAAACATCCAATTCATTGGTGTTGTTTTTACAAGATTATGTGTGAATGTACTTTAATTGTTCTACACTTAATATCAAATCATATTTAGTTTATTTATATTTTTCACACATAACTATGTCGTTGATTTATCCTTAACCTAAGGGTACTACCTTTTTGAGAGATTTCATCTCAATTTACATTCCATTGAGACTTCTTTGTTGATATACACCAACTCACTTTTATGTGGTGTATATAATGTACTTTGACATAGTATATCATGAATCCCTTTATTCTCATGATATTAAAATATTTTGATTACCTCAATTATTTATATTCAAGTGTCTCTCTTTTGGTTAGAAACTCTAACAAAAATACCATTTTTAAATGTTTTAAAGACTTATTCTTCTAAATCTTTCTCATTAATGTCCATGTTTTAAAAATGGTTTTAAGTATTTATTTATATGGACATTAAAGTTTTCAAATAAAAACTCCTTTTAAAAGTTTCAAAGTGGTATGGGACACTTTGATTCAAAAATCTATTTTAAATGGCTTCTTGAGAAATAGTGTGACTTTTAAATGATTTCAAGAAAAAGGGGTATATTTCTCTCAAATAGTTTTGATGATTATTTTAATCTATGTAAAAATCCTTCATTATTATTGATTGAGGTTAATGTGATACAATACAATCTTCCATATTGTATCTAATGAGTTATGTTTGACTGTGGATGTGCTATTTTTATACCATTCATGGTTTGTGGTTAAAGTATTGACATTTCGTATGCTAGTTTTAATACGAATGTTTATGTTATGTTTAAACCTGTTCATATGAGGAATGCATTGGACTTAATAAGTGACGGGTGGAGCCCGCTATAGCTCCTCGATGCATCGGTAGGTGTCATGAGGCAAACAAGTGTCTTGGCACAAGGCCTTGGCAAAATTTTATTTGTAGTCTTGGCATGAGGCCTTGGCTATGTGTTTATGATAGTCTGGCATTATGCATTCCATCATTATTAAAGTGGTTATTGATATTGCATGTGATTGTTTGACTAGTAGAATATCCATGTGAATAAGTAAATGGCATTATTTCATTTTATCTTTGCCATATTATGCTGAAGTTCAAGTTTAAAAGGCTTTTGCTTTAATTATAAATTTCCTTAAGTGTTTATGCTTATCTATGAAAGCTTCTGCTATAATGTTATCCTTACTGAGCATCTGAGCTCACCCCTTTCAATGTTTTATTTTTCCCAGGATTATGAAGAAGTAATTTATGAATGACCTGCAGGGATAGTATGAGGGGATATGAAGACAAGATGTTTTTTAAAGTAATGTAAAACTTTATGATTGTTTCTAGTGTTTCAAAGGCTACTAAACTAATCGGTCTTTCGATACTTGATCTTTATCATGATCATACCAATGTTATGTAATAATGCACCAACTCTGGGTAACTGGGGTCGGGGCGTTACAAGCACACTACATCTCTCAGATCACTTCCGCTGACTCCCCCTTACTTATTGCGTTGGAAGAATATTCACTAAATTTATCAACTTGAAGGTCACTTTAATAGTTTATCATTAAATCATGCATCCCAAACTTTAAATGGATACTTTGTTGAAGTTATGGTATCACCCATAGATGTAATTTACTTTTCTTCACACTGATAGGTTTTGGTAATTAAATTTTCAAACGACTTTGGTCACTTTTTAGGCTTCCTTGGGTGTTCCACATACCACTATTGTTTCCACATACCATCTAGCTCCTCTAAAAACCGCCCTGATATTCATACTCCCTTACTCTATGTACTTCTCCACTCCTCTACGTACCGTCCTACTCTGCATACTACCTTTATCCACCGTGTACTGTGAGAGCTTCCTGCACAAACCACACTCTCTTCCATAGACTGTTTTCATTATGCGGATGATTCTATCCATGAACCATCTTCTCATCTGTGAACCACTTTTTTACTTCAATAGATTTCTTCCGAAAATTTTAATCTCCAATATAGTTACTTAACAAATGGGATTACTACTACCTAAATAGGCACACAACTCTACAAATTTTGCTAATATGATTTACCCAAATTTTCAATGTGGGACAATCTTCACTGTATACTGAATTCCATATGAATACTGTTAGCCTCCACCATATATCGCTCCTGTTTCTCAAACTAAAGATATCCCAAGAACCTTCAGTATTCCTCATATCACACGACTTTATAATGTATCGTCGCTGGAAACCGTTTTTAGTTCTGTGCACCATTTTGCGTACCGTTCCCGCTGCCTGGCATACGACCGAAAAAAATTCCTGGAACATGGTATGTGATCCATGTATTGAGGTATGCGACTCCTTTATTTTTTCAATTTTATATTTCTTTTCTCATACCATTCAATCCTATGTGAAAAAAATTTGTTTTCCAACACCAAACTCCCAATTTTGAGGCCTAGAAATTTGGAAAACACTGATAAATAATTCCACCTTAAATACTACTTGTGGATTCAACTATATAAATCCTTTCATTACAATATTCCTAATAATACATTAGAGGATTGAAAAAAAACTCAAACCATACCCCATTTATAGCAAAGAACAGCTTTGGTTCTAACAGGAATGTCCAAAAAAACCGCTGCATGTGCCTCATCCTGTCGCAATATTGGCACTCGACTGGGCCACAACCGCACTAATTTTTCATCTAACCTCACCTACCACACTGGTGAATAAATAAAAGGTTTCTTATACCCATATCCTAACTAGCATTCACATCACAGTAAGCCTCAAAATGGAACTTCCTTCCTGAAGATGTAGATCCACTGGGGTGAGAAACAACACTCTCCTATTCTGTACCCCCAACTTCCCTTAGGTTCTGCTTTGTAATAAGCACCCGATTCACAATCTTAGTAATAGAAGGAAACCTAAACATGTTGACCTAGGATCTAATAGAATGTCTGAGACCTTCCTCGAAGCATCTCACCCTCAACATCTCATCAGTAAGATACATCGGTGCAAAATAATGCATCTCTGTAAAGAATGACGAGTATTCCATAACTGTTATCTCACCCTACTCCAGACACATGAACTTAGTATCCCACTCTAATCGTAGAGTTTCAGGGTAAAATTATTCATAGAAGCAGGTTTGGAATTCATCCCAACCCATATTCCGTAGCCCATCAACTTGGTTCAAAACATCTCACCAATGATTTGACGCTCAATGTGGAATATAATTTTCGAGCTTGACCCTCCACTCAAGACGCATCTCCATATCCTCAAAAATTGCTAATGTGGTCTTTATACACAGTTCTGTAGCCTGTTTTCTTCCATACACTAAAAACATAGGATGCTGCTGCTAATGGAACACTCATGTTAGCTCATCCATAGTCAAGGCTGGTTGTGGTGCTCCCTGGAAAGTCTGCATATATCAAAATAAAACCTCACAGAACTTTGCCTCATCACCTGTGTCCATAACAGCCTCAAGTGTCGTAGTTGGAACTACAGGATGACTAACCAGTATCCTGTGGCCCACTGTCTCTAAAGTACAGTCATCACCCCCATCATGGTTTACCACTAGAGGTCATCATCGTGGAATGTCTTTATAATTCCAAATGTATGCCTTGGGAATGAACAACATCAAAGCACAATCTCAAATCATAGGAAATCAAAAAACCATCTGAGAAACCAAGTCAAACCCACATCCTGACCCTAAATCTAGGACTATATAAAGAACATCCAACATACCACTAGAAACTATCCCTCTTTCCCACGCAAAATTCAGGTCTAGGTCAAGTCTCTATTTACCATTCATGTTTCCATTTCCATTTCAGATTCAGTTATTCAGGAAATTACACCAAGGGTTTTCTAATTTATGAATCCATGAGGGCCCATAACACCTCATGAACCCAAAACTTGGTTCCCATTCAGAATATTCATGCAAAAATTTCATTTAACATTTTTATTCCATCGATGCACCATTTACCAATTCAAAAGGGACCATACTCCTTATGGATTGAAAGATTATGTCACACTATTATCTACTACACCCAAATAACACAATGACAAGAAAAACTATCACATCAACTATCACAAAAATATGTAATATCTAATGCATCCTAGATGGCATGGCATAATTCAAGGCATGTGATTCTAACAAGTGTCTATATAATTCATGAGATGGAACACCCTCATCACATCAAGTTTCAACTTAAATAGAACCCTAAAATGCATAAATAGTAATAGAAGAAATCAAGTGCATCACCCCAAGGTGAAATAAACTCAACTGTAATAGTTAAAATCCATAAAATCAGAACTCAATTCTAGGAAATTTGAATTTTCCCTATATGAAGAGTAGCTACTCCCAGGAAGAGTTTATTACCAAACTACATTTCCTTTCTATACCTATATAATGTTTCTAAATAGTAATTCAAGCCTGAAAAAAACACCTTTGATACCACTTTGTAACGTCCCAGACTAGGGTGCCACCTGAAATGTTGCCCTGAGCCCAGTTGGTCACATGGCCTCAAGTATATCTCCCCAAATGCCAGAGGTTTCCAACTAGAATTGAGGACCTAGGTGAGTCAGTGGGAAGACTATTCTATCATTACCAGAGTATCATAGTGGAAGTCAAACATACAATAAATAACAGAAGCAAATAATAAATAGTCAACTAAAAGTAAGTCAGGCAAGACAGGTTTATATAGAAATAACCAGAAGTATATCATATACAAAATGATGCAGTTGATACAAGTAGTTATAAATCATCCAATTCAGTACATAAAAATACAATACAGTACAAGTATCCCAAATATAACAAAAGACCAGAAATTTTCCATAACATCGCAAGCCTCATCTTGGTCCTATGATCCCATGCTCCAAAGCAACTATCAACAACCTATACTAGGGTTCTTTCCCCGATCATCACTTATAATCATATAATCTATTTAGGACCTTGAGGAGGCCCAAATAGGATGTGAGATAAATATCCCAGTAGGTAACCACCATGGTCTATATAGTTCTAACAGTAATTCTACAAAGGGGCTATCAAGTGTAAACAACTAGTAAGTAAGGTGAGTATTCCCATGTCATAAGTCCACTACAGTAAGTAAAACTAAATAGCCCTTAAGTCTACCAGTACAAGAATCAACTCCTAATAAGGTATCTATAGTAAAGTAAACAAGTCACACAGCCACGCTATACATCCATATGTATCATATAACCCACAACCAAACTGTATAAAGAAGTCAAGTATTCCCCGACCATGCTGTATAGTGGAGAGTAGAATCCCATGACCACACCGTATAGTGAAAAGTAGACCTCAAGTTCCATATCCAAGGTGTCAGTAGTCCTAGGCATCCATGTAATAAATATCGAGAGCACGGAGGGCCAGATCTACAGAGCTTGTCTAAGGAATCACATCGAGTCCCATGAGCATCCCTGGTGGAAACTCAGTTAGTCACTGGTTGGGGTCCTAGGAGCATGGCAATATAAATTCCTACGCAAGCCCAAGAAAGCTGGATCCATGGGGTAGAAATGATTGAGGAATTCCATGGAATCAACACCCAAGAGGCATAGTCAATACAGGGTGTCCACTACCGCATTCCAGATCCATGAAGTGCAGTCCAAGGCATCTATCAAACCATTTATTCAAGCATTCAAGAATTCAAATTAAAAAAACATTCCATGTGAGTATACCCACTCACACAAACCTGCACAATCCATGAGTATACCCACTCATTCATACCATTTATAAAAACATTCATATGGGCCTATCCTCCCATATAAACCATTAAATATGGAATTATAATTTTATATAGGTATACCCACCCATACTATTCATTTAACATTCCAGACTATCAAAATAGACAAAGAATAACACTATATTCATTGATCAAGGAGGAATTACATCTCCTAATCAATCTATTCGAGTTATCAAGGAATTAATGTGCTTCCTATAACTAGGAAAACACAAGAACACACCCCTTGGGTGGTTTTAATATGCATAAACATGTTATTTATTTAAGATGCACCCCATGGGTGACCCTGAATCATGTAACGGGTGACAACGCACCTAAATGGAACCTATGAAAATCCTCACTAGGTCCAACTAAGACTACGACATGCAAATCCCTAAAAAATGAGGCCTTTCTAGAAAGTCTAATGGGTGGTGAAAAGGCATAATTCCTGAAAAGCACAAAAAAACCCGAAAGAAAGTATATACCACCTACCTTGCCTCATTAGTAGAAATATCATCCAATATCTAGGCTTGATTCATCATTATTTGTATGAAATATGAAGAATGGATGAAGAACAAGATATTAGGGCATATGAGCCTAAATTTAAATAGCACAATCATTGTTCTAAAAAATCAAGAATGACTAAAAAGGAACATAGTACTTACTGATGCGGTTCCAACATGACAAAGGACACTTGAACCAGAGTGTAAATGGATTCAATATATGAAAATATATTTTAGGGGTGTTTTGGGTTCCAAAAATGAGAGGAAAAGCTTATGTCCATAAAAAATGATGCTACTGCCTCTTTTATAAAAAAACCCCACTGGGAAAGTACTCGGGGTGAGGAAAAAGTATATAGCATGTACTGCCCTTTCATTTTTTCTAAACCAGACTAGCTACACATCGTAACAGACCAATTCATGGAATGTACTAGAAGTTCATTCCATGTAGGCCAAGTACACAATGTGTACCTGGCCCGTAACCAGTTTTTAGCATGTTTTCCCCTTATTTCCCAAAAACAACCCAATCAGCCCACAACCCGACCTATGGTCTAATCAAAAAAATAAATTAAACAAATTTAGCTAAAAAGAAATATCCTTACCTAAAGAAAAACCCAGGATTCTACAATATGCACACATATATATCCCCATATATCTATATACATAAATATTAATATTTATTAGTAAGGCGAAAAAATAACATAAACAACAATAATCGATCCTCGGTTCCGTAATCCCAATAGTCTGGATATCCCATGAAAAGGGTATTGTGATTAATGTCCTACTACTCTAACCTTGTATAATTAAGTCAATCCCTGGGTCCATAATCTCAATTGACAAATACCATATTAGTCCACTGTAGAAAATGTCTCTGAAAAAGCTATGTAACCATAGGGGGATACATGTCCCAATACTAGGTTCACCCATACTCACCTCCAATAACTATAATGAAGGGTGTCATATACAAACAAACAGCCTATAAATATACTATAGAGTTGGGATTCATTCCATTCACTACATGTAAATATAGACCAATTTTTGATCCCTTTTCCCTGATTTGCAGGAATTCATGACATCATGATTTTGATAAATCCCTTAGGGGATCAACCTTAATTGGTATTTAAATGAAATTACCTCCATATTCAAGTAAATTCTGGACATCTATTCACTACAAGAGTAGAACTGGTGCGTCCACTTGACCCTAAGGGGCATCCTAGGCATCGATCGATCGAGTATATATCACATAATTAGTGAGGAGCACCATGTCCACAATCGTGATCAAGTAATCGATTAGGGAGAGTGTCATCATCTGTATTGCTCAGAAGAGTGTCATAATCCATGAGTATATTCCACATCAGCAATGAGGAGTCCGATGTCCAGCACATCAATCAAGTAATGAACCAGGGAGAGTATAACCATCCATATAATTCTGAAGAGCATAATCTTCTATGAGTATCCAATCAATATGTATGCTATGCCTATGTATCACAATCCTAGGATTCTATTCCCTAATATCATAATTAAGGGATACCATGCCTAAATATCAATATCACAGGGCCAAAAAGTTTGATCCTTGGAAGAACCTATAGGCATACCAATAAAAATAATCTAACAATCAAAAAGCATAGAATCCAGATCCAAAGAAATATGTCTGGGAATCCCAATAAAAAAGGATCAAAAGCTAGATCACAAGAAATATGGTTGGGAATCCCAATAAAGAAATTCACATCACATCAGGCTTATCAACCACAAACTAGGAAACACCACTCGTAATCACCGATGCATCAATAATAAACAAGTGAATGTATATATAAAAGAGTGATGGTGGATGAAAATATAAACCCACCCCTACTACCTCAACCTCATAGGCTTACAACTTCAGTATGGGTTCTAAGGTGACACCTGGTACCATATTTACCTAAACCGGACATAATAGCTCATGGTTGGTCAAACATTGGGGCACCCACTGGGTCTCTCTAGACAAAAACTAGAGAGACATCCCACTTGGGATCCTTGAAGCTCGTACATAAGAAATGGAATCCCTCTAGGGTACCTCAGAAATAGTAAGCTACTAGAGGAATCATACCTGGAATCCTTAAAAGAAGTAAGTAAATAGAGGAATGTAAAATATGATCCTCATAATGGTATAAGTAGGGAGGATTAAATAGGTATACGGATCCTATAAGGGATCACCTAGGTTATAATGTACATAAAGATATCCCACAAAGGACTCTAAACAACATGTAAGAAGATATAGGAATCCTACATGAGATCCTATAGGTCAAAACATAACCAGAGTCATCCAATAGGGGATCCTAAGAAACAAATAATCACACAACCTCTTAGGATAGAAGGGAACCTCCCTCCAGGTAGAAATACTCAATGGAAGATATGTTAAAGGATCAGTCAAAAGGGATTTCTCCTAGATCATATAAAATTAAAGTCTCATCCTTAAAAGAAAACTAGATTCGATTACTGGAGGAAGATCATTTCCATTCAAGAAAATTCATAAAACTCATCCCAAAATTCCTGAAATTACCGAAGGGTTTTACCATCATGATCTACATGGAATGAAAATAAAAATAGACTGCTCATGTGTCCAAATCTGACTCCTAGGCATGGAGATATGAAAAACCCTCAAAAGGGTAGCAAAGGAGGAGTACACGGTGTGTATACCCAATTAAATGGAGTGTACCCTCAAAGATCCACTTAGACATGTACTTCAAATTGACATGGCATGTAAAATCTAATATAGATGGCATGTAATACATGTTCATGGTGTATACCCTACATGGGGTACCTACCTATGTACCTCACATGGCCTATCCATGTATTTTGTTTGGTATTGTACCTATACATGGCGTGGGACCCACACAGGGTCTGGCTGTGTACTCTACACGGCCATGTGCCCCTACACGGGCTATATGGATAGGTACATGGATACAAACTCGATCTGAATACATGGTGTGTACTTTAAAAAAGAACATCTTCCCCAAATGGGAGGAACAAATGGCGTCTGTTCTTGAATCTACATGCCGCGTGATTGGAATTTCGGAATAGAAAACCCCTTAAATTAGCCAAACCCACCCAGTTTCTCCTCAGAAGCTATAGGATAAACCAAAAGTTGTACTAAGAAGTCATAATAAGGCATTAAAACTTGAAAATGGTAAATATATGGGTATTTATGAAAAAAATTAAAAATGACCTACCTTTGGGTGGAATATGGCGAAGCTTCACATGTTTCCGTGATCCACGAACACAGCATGACGATCTAGATCCTCCCAAGCTCCATAGTAGTACTTATATTCTCCTCTCCATATGTTTCTCTATCACTCCCTCTCCTATATATTTCATAGTGATGGGAACCCATAGAGGGAGTTCATGAGAAGCTAGAGGAAAAAGAAGAAAAGAAAAAGGAAAAAGAAAAAGGGGCCTTAGCCCGACTATAGTGCTCAACCTAATTTTTTTACCCACATAGAAAACAATCCGCATTATAGACTCAAATATGGAGTCTTAATCTCAATCTAATGCTCTGTTTTAAAAGTTATGTCTTAACGAACGCGTGTGAATAAATTAATATTCATATAATTAAATATTAAATATTAATTATTCCATGAAAATTTTACCATTTATAAATTCTAAAAAACTCCTATCCTAGGATAAAAACCCAATTATAGGTCTAATGGAGTGGTAAAAAAATAATACGAGATCATATAATAGGGTAAAATTACCATTTTACCCCTTACAAGCATCTGAAAGAATAAAATTCAAATTTCTACAAATATTTCTAGTCAGGAAAAACAAAAGTCGTTACATGATACTAATGAATTGGGAATTGAACATGAGTTTAATTATATACTCTCCCATCTTCGTTGGTTGTGGTAAGGTGGGTCTTAGGGAGATAATGGGTGATATGGATAAGTGAAAACCCCTTTGTTTAATATTAGATATGGCTAGGGGATTTCAGCTCGCAAGGTTCCGAGGCACTCACAGAGTGGGTTATTTTTCATCCAAGGACTTCAAAGCTCCCTTAGAATAATTTGAAGTAGTGTTAACCTAAATATTTTCATTTTGTACTGACTATTTCTTTAGGATTATCAGAATATGGAAAATTTCTCCCATTGTTAATAGAGAGTTCCTATCTCCAGTTTAGATCGTGCTATTGGAGTCATAGAGATTGATAGTGGATTATTTATTTATTTATTTATTTACCTTTTATGATAGTTTTAATTTGAATATGTTGAGAATATCATGAGTACATTCCCTTGCACATGACAACATTTATTTAGTATCACCGCTGGGTGTGGTTATCTGAGGTTTATTTTTCACCCGTTGTGCATGCACTTTGGTATATGTGTAGATATTATGTCTTCTTAAATATGAAGTACAAGTTTTATGGTGGATTGGGAAGAAGATAATTTTTTCTTGAATGAGAGATACCACTCATGTAGAGTATGAGGATCAATCTACTGCATTTCAATCATTTTGAAGACCAAGTATATGGTTTGGACTAGGGTTAGTAGTAGAGCCCTATCATTTTATCTCTTTTGTATATGTGGTTGACATGGTGGGTGACTAGTTTATGTGTATAGAATTACCATGGGTTTGTATAAAACATTAGACTTATTATAGAATACATCCATTTCAGTTATTTATTATTCGTACATTGATGTTTATGGATGTTTATGTGTTCAGTTTATTTCCCCAATCATTACACCTTGATCTAAGGGCATAGTCTCCCCACTATATCTATTTTGGAACTCTATACTATTAAAAATACTCTAACATATGATGAGGTGTACTTGAGGACTTGTTGTGATCCAAATTAAGTGATGGTTCAGATCAACCCAAACCATTTTATGACACAATGGTATTGGTGGATCTCATTTTCTTATTTTATAATTTGTGGGGATAGTAGATAGATAGTTTAGAAAAGTTTCAGAACATGTGTTGTACATCAGACTAGTGCATCATGGACACCTCTTTCTGGTATTAATTCTAGGATACCATGGAAAGGTATTTCTATTCTAGGTATTTGATGATACAATTGTATAATTCCCCTTGAGTGATGAACTTGAATTTTTTAATTTCTGATTTATTGTGGTTTTTTTCTCTTAGAATGATGGTTAGAGGACATTGTAAATGCATTATACTAGTCACCTAGTATTTACATGACATGCGACTATTTCTATGTGATTTTAATATCTATGGAGGTTTAGTTGTTTAAGGTGTCTATAAAAACCTATACATTGTTATATCATATATATACTTGGAGTAATTCTACTCAAATGAACCAAAAATATTTTATTACGATAATATGACATGTTAATCCTTTGGAAAGATGTTCTCTAGTGGTTGAAATATATAACCTTCATCGAGGGATGTGTGGAGATCCTATTTAGTTAGTTCAGACTTTTTGTTCCCTTGTAGTGGTGGCTTGGTGAGGGAAAGGATGCATGAGAGATGTTTTGGATGAAACTAGAGTTTCTTTGTGGTTGCTAATTCCTTAATAGGGTTTTTAGTGGGATTTCTGGAACACTAGTTTTAAGATGCCGAGAATTAAAAGTGATCATGGTTTCATGGTTATATTAATAGGGTAGGTTTTTTTATATTCTTAGACTAATTGGTTCATTCTGTTTTGGTTACACTTATTTTGGTGTGGTTAGGTGCCCATGGTTTTGGATCAATTCCTGAGTAGAGGGTAGTCATGTGGTTGGTCTTTTCATGATGAATATTCATTTCAAATAGGATTATTAAAGGTGTTTCATTTTGTTGGAACTAACTTGTAAAAGGATCATGATTATTGGGTTAGGTGAGTTATCCAGGTTTCATTGGTGTGTGAGGGCCCATAAGAGATTCTCTGAGAATCACTCTCACTTGAGGAGGAGAGTGGTGGTTGGAATGGATTTTTAGAAAATAATACATGATGTGCAAATGTGTGTGTGAAATGATTATTTATAGTGTATATTGGTTTGTAAATAAATGGTTTAGACCGTGTGTAGGTCTTTTGAGATATTTACAGTCATGGTGGGAACTCAATTTGTGTATCCATAGTGGGATTATGGAGGCCAGTGCCCAAGGTTAAGTGTAAGGGAATCCACATTGTAGAGAGAAAACCATTATATGTTATAGGTAATGATTCTTATTTTAAGTGTACTATTGAGTATAGTGGATTCCATTTCGAGTGATCTAGAAATGGGTGAAAGTGGGTATTTTATAATTGAACTTAGGTGTGGATGACTCATCTATTTCTAGTAATTACATTTATTAGAGGGAAGAGTATTGTCTTTTGGTGTTTTGCTTGTGGGGTAGATAATATGGATAGTACTATAGAAGGGAGTGTCTTATCAATTGTGGGTGAATGAAATTTGTGTCGCAAGAGTTGTTTGAATAGTGATACTGGAAGATTGAGGGTTTGGGTGGCATTGAATGCACTAGTGTTCAAAATGAAATATTGGTAAATGATTTTCCATCAGGGCTTCCCAATGGATGGAAGTATTATGGTGGGGAGATTATGATGAACTACATTTTCATGTGTAGAAAAAATCAAGAGAAATTTTAATTTTTATTCCCAATTAGGTTTAAGTGAAAACATATTTATTTCTATTATTCTAACCAATCAACTAGTTCGAAAATAGAGAGTTTACCATAGGGAAGAAGTTTGGAAGAATTTAGAGCTCTTTAAATTTTCAAGGAATATTTAATATTTAATTAATTAAATTTTAATAATTCATGCATATGATAAGAGTGATATCATGTCCACAGATTTTTAAATTTACAATCTAACTCCGTGGTTGAGTCTGAATTAGGATGTTTTTTGTAGGAGATGTATAATTTATCTTGAGCATTGGGGCCAGGCCTAGGCCTCCTTTTCCTTTTTTCCTTTTCATTTTTATTTTTATATTCTTTTTATTTATTTTATTTTTATACATTATCTTTTTTACTCACACTTATACATATCCTGCACCCTATGGGCATTGTGTTCGACCAATAGGAAGAAGGGGGAGAGAGGGGAAGATAGTTTTGGAAATCACGCCTATCATGGGATTGGGGTGTGGTGGCTTCATAACATAGATCCATGAGTGAAGCATTATAATTTTACACCTAGAGGTAGGTTACTGACTTTCATTAAAATACCCACTTATTAATAGTTTTTTAATTTTTAAATACTTATTTGAGTTGATGGAATCCCCTTCAAGGCTAATTTTGTGTGTTTTTGGGATGAATTGAGAGCTTCAGGGATTCAGAAGGGGTTTCTTATTGGGAATTCCTAGAAAAAATGATGTTATTAAAGGACACACACAATGTGTTCTTATTTATGGTGAAGGATAGAAGAAGAAGGATAAATGGTGTGTGTGTTTGAGACTTTCCGTGTATAGAAACTTAAGGTGTGGCTGAGTTCTCTTCTAGAAACCTCTTGTTAGTGAACTTGGACGTGTCGGGTATTTGGCCAAACCTCGTGTGAGGTACATGACTAGTTGTTATGTAGGGTATTTGGATAGACCCTATATGGGGTAATTAAAATTAAACCATGTGAGTTACAAGGGTAGGTACCCCATTTTGGCTACATTCAAGGTGTGTCTGGTATATGGTTTAAAGTAGAAGAAAGTGCACACTAAGAAAAAAGTGGCACATGGCCAGGGGAGATGTTTTGGGGTTCACACTGTGTACATGAGGTACTTGATATGTACTTACTCCATAGTTGTGATTTTATTATTTTCTTTCTGTTGAGTCATAATTTTACTTTCTTGATGTCTATTCTAAGTGTTTCCCCATATAGATCATGATGGTGATGACCTTGTGGTGTTTAGAGGCCTTTTGAGAGGTGTTCCGAATTATGGAATCTTTGAAAGGAGGATTTCCTTAAAGTTATATTTATAATCATTCTAAGGGTTGATTTATAATTTTAGGCCTAGGTGAGGGTCATGATATCATTGTATGACTTAAATTGTGGATTCCAAGTGGATTTTCTTAGTAGTTATTTGAGACAGTTCTTAGAAGGTGGGATTGAGCAGTGACTTTATTTGGGAATTCCAAGGTATTTTTTGAGGTTCCTTCAGATGTTCCTTTGAGGATGGGATTAGTTACTAATAGTTTGGGTGGTTTATGTTTGTATTGGTTAGAGCCTTTAGGTTTGGATGACACAATGGTGTGTTGGTTTAAGTAGGGTGTCACTGGGTGGTAGTTGAGATGGGTCATAGGGACCATTTGAGGTTTCCCTTATGGGAGAGGTAATTCATGGTGTTTGGTTCTGTGTTAGAGGGGATGGACCAGGTTTACTATAATAGGACTTTCCTAATGTTTTCAAGTTCTTGAGGTGCCCCTCATAGGGTTTCTTATTATTATTTTGGTTTATAGGACCATTAATGATGCCTCGTGAGCTATTGAACCCTGGAGGGTTAGTGCAGGTTATAGTGGTTTTTGAATAATGGGTTTAGGCTTTGGAAAACTTTGATCTCTATGGTTATATTGTTTGATATAGTTTATATTAATGTTTTGGAAGTTAGTAGAGACCCTTGGGATACTTATATACTAGGTGTTGGCCTTGAGTTTGATTGGATGCTCTCCTCTTCTAGTTGGTTTCTATTAAGTATGTATTAGAGAGATAATGGTTGATTTGGATGAGAGGAACCCCACATTTGTTCATTATTATCTATTTCAAGGGGATTTAGGATCATGGGATGTCAAAGAACTCACATGACATGTTATTTTTTATCTGGGGACTTTGTGGCTCCCATGGTATCCTGTTTAGGTAGTTATGTACTGAAGGCTTATATTGTGGACTGACTATTTTTTCAAGACAATTGGGATGTAGAATGGTTCTTTCTATGTTGACACATAGTTCTTATATGTTGTTCATTTTGTGATATTGAAGTCCAAGACCTAGATAGTTGGTTTTTGTCTTGTATTCCTTGGATGATATCCTTGGGTTTGGCTTTTATTCCTTTTGATGTGTTATATTTCGGTAGCTCCCTTTTTGGATGATATGCTTAATGTTGGGTTGCTGGGTGAGACATGTTCTATATGTGCTCTAAGATGGTCTAGATTGATGGAAGATTAACCTAGGTTGGTAGGTTATATCTTGAAGTTTAATGTTTTATTTTATTTTATTCACAATATTTATTTTATTTATTTATTTATCTTTTATACCAATGGTAATTTAACTAGGATGGATATATCATGTTTTTATGAACTTTTATATGATGACATATGTTTGGTACCATTGATAGGGGATTCCTACCAAGATTTATTTCTCACCCCTTATGTGTGCAGCTCAGTGCACATGTAGAACTTATATCTATTTGTAGATGGAGTACTTAATGCATGGTGGATTAGGAATAACCCCAATGTTACTTGATTGATCTGGACCACTCATGTGGATTCTAATTGTTGTGCTATATTAGTTTGGCCATTATAGAGATCGAGTATGTGGTTCATCTCAGAGTTAGTAGTAGATCCCTTTTATTTTATTAATATTATTTATTTTTTACATGTGGTCAGCCTCGTGGGTGACCAGTTGACATGTATAACATGATCACGAGCCTTCATCTAACATTTTATTTTTTATAATATGATTTAATTTTAGTTATTTATTTTGCGTACTTTTTTGTATATAGATGCTTATGTCTTTGGTTTATTTTTTCAATTATTTCACTATGATACAAATTTTAGTTTACCCACTATATCTCTAAAGGAACTCATATCTACTTAGAAGCCTCAAACATATGGGGAGGCACAATTGAATACTTTTCATGAGTGAAACTGGGTGATGGGTCATGTCAATGAAGACCGGTTCATTGTAAGAGTCATCAATTATATAATAACGATTTTTTTTCAGTATGATTTGTGTAAATTTATTTTCACAAGGATGTATCTCACTGTTCATGCCAAGAATATCACATTTTAAGATAAAAAACACATTTATTTTAGATTTATCGTATAAGTTAAATCATTTTTTTTTCTAATAATACACTATGAACATGAATTTTACATTTATTTTAATATTTTATTTTCTGTACTATCTCCATAGGTTTTTGTGAATTTTTTTATGGAAATTTATTTAGGTATATTTTTCATTCTAGATGGATTATGAAGAATATTTAGTCTATTGTATGTATTTTATAGATAAAAATTATCTTAGATAAAATATTTATATATAATGAGTAGTTATGGCTCATATAGTCATGCCTATGGACATTTTGAACTTTTCACATCCTTAATGATTATGGAATTCATGATTAAAGCTATTTCATAGTCATCAAATCAACACTACATCCTTATGAATAAATATATGTTTATGAATTATCTTGATAATGTTCATTTTACTAGCAATAAGTTATATGACCATATGGTTTGAAATGGACCAGACCTTCCCAACTCATTACATTGAATCTTTTAGGAATTAGAGGTGTCCGGATATGGTTAGAGGAAGGAAGGTAGAGTTAGATCTAATATTTTAGCTTGATGGTAAGTGTCACAATAGGGCCTAATGTGTTTCACAATGAAGTATTGGTTGAAACATAGGGTAGTTTTCTAGACTGGTGAGTTAAACCACGATGGGTTGTTTCATGACATTGTTCTTGTGTTGCGATGAGGGGTGTGAGTTTTGAGATTTCAGTGTTTCACTATTCTAGATGGGGGTAGAGGTGTTCGGTTTCAGTATAAAGAGATTAGGTTGTGGTTTATAGGTCCTAATAAATTCATTTATATGGGTATTTGAGGTTTTGAGTAAAAATTCCATATAGTTCCCTTGAGATATAAGGAGATTCAATTGAAGAATGGGGTGATAGTTTAAGGTCACAACGAGAGTGATTTTAATAGTTCCCAACAATATTTTCCATTAGTTTAAATGGATAAATCCCATGAACATGAAAAATGAAAACTTATAATATTCATAGAGTGAATATTTTTTCAGTTAATTTATAATTAATTTATAATAAGAATTAACTTTTCTTGAAAATTGTTCTATTATTGATTATCAATTTATTATCGACTCTCACAATGTCATTGTGATGAATAATCCAAAATAAAATTCCTTTATTAGTATCCACAAATGATCCACAAATTTTAAAATATCATCATTGGTATTTCAAATGCTAGAGTGGAGGAACCAAATGCATTGCGTCATTTTCTATTGATAACAATAAGTAATCTTTCAATCTCAGAATAATACGTCTCTTGTTCTCAAATTCTTGAGATGGAGGGTGTGAATTTTCTCTATATGTTCTTGAGATAGATATTGAGGATTAATCTCAGTATTGAGAGAATGTTTCTTGATATAATTCATTTTAGACAACTCTTACTCTCCATAAAATTATACAGATCAGATTATATACTTAGGTTTAAACAAATAGTAATTGCATAGAGGCCCTTAACTAATTATTTATTCAATGTTAACCTTATGTATAATAATAATAATAATAATAATAAATAATATATTATATTACATGTTCTAACTTGATAGTATTTAAATATAATTTGTTAGACAATGAAATCATAATTTATTTAAATGATATTAAAAAACAAATATCATTTAAAACAGGCCATTAACTCTTGTTTTCAATCCTTCTCAAAATATATCAAACATTGAATAATAATAATTTATTTAAATAAATATTTTTTATATTATTCATTCAATAAATATATAAATATCATATTCATTGAATCATTAATAAATATTTATTTAATATCCAACTCATATATGTTCTAAAATTTAATAACTAGTGATTGAATTAATGTGATTAACATAAAATAAATAATTTCTAGTGCACAAGCTGGGAATACTATGAAATCTTAATATTAGATTCAAATAAAAATAAAATGAGATTCAAGATACACTTAGTGTGTGACCCTCTAGAACTATTTCTCATTGACATTATGAAAACAAGTCTAAAGTCTAAGATTAGCCTCTTGAAACACATAAAGATACCCATAGATAATAAAGTTAATATCACAATGAAAAAACTACATAAAAATAATTAATTTTCAATATAAAACCATTGTCATAATATCTCATCGATAAATTTTCATAATTTTTTTATCAACTAATCTGATTAATTATTTTTCATTGAATCCATAAAATGTACATGTTGGTGAACTACTATGGACATGGATTTATTCAAATATTCCCATTTCAATCAAAGGATTAGAGATATAAACTTTAGTTAACTCTAAAGAGAAAAAAATCCATTATTTACTTATTCAATTAATTTTATGTCACTTATGACACACCCTCTATGTTATACCTTATTACAAGCATGTGGCATCCCTGTTTTTTTCAATATATCAAAGTATGCGATTCGTGATACAAATTAATAATAATATCTAGTCTAAAGAAAAATAATATGAAAACCAAGGTAATAATATATATAAGTCAATCTTATTATTAATAATTATTAATTTTTATGGATTCATATTCATCATAACTTTATAAATAACTTTAGATAATCTTCAATAAAAAAAAGAATAATATTATTTTGAAAAATTGTTTTTCCATGAATTACATGGTTTTAATTAAAGGAAATTTTTTGAATTTTTTTTAATTTGAATATGATAAAAAGAAATAAATTTTTTGATTCATCATATCAAATTTAACTTAGGATGATTTTTTTGTATTTTTTAAAAAATATTGAAATTTGGGTTAATATTGAATTATAACATTTTTTATGAAAACTATGATTGATTTTCAAGTAATTAAAAATACCAATCTGTTTTGATTGGTTTGAAAGTAAAATCATTCCCATTTTAATAGATATGATCCAATTAATTATATATTAATTATCATTAGACTTGATTTTAGAATGAAATCATTTTTATGCCCAAACTGGCATTTTTAAGAACTGTTTTCATTATATTTCATGAATTTATATTAACATTAAATTTTTCCACTTCTTGAATTTGAATATGGTATAATTGATTTTATATATTTAATCAAGAAATTAAAATTTGTCAATAATTTCAATTTCATTTTGGGTCATTATGAATAGTGTCCTTAGTAATATATATCACCACAAAAATGGGTAAAAGAGTTCACGAGGGGTTTAAACTAAGTGATAAGGAATAAAATATCCTTCAAAATTGGATAAATATATTTTTTAGTGGACTTATACCTTAACCTATATTTTATTTTAAATTTTTAGATTTGATTTCACTTTCCTTTGAGAAAGGCATATAATATATTTTAAAGTTTCAAGTATTTACAAGTGTGATACTCCCCTCACTTATAAAAGGGAACCCACTACCTTAACTTATTAATACACTTTGAGTAATTTATATAAAAAAATATGTACCAAAATACATTCCCAACATCAATCCCCACATCCTATAGGTTCATCTCTTACTAAAAGAGAAACTTTAGAAGAATTATGGTGTAAGACAACATAGGTTTTCCAAAGTTGTATTGTTCTTATACCTCTATAGAATTTTCTTTAACCATAATTATATAATGACATATATATATATATATGTTCTACATAACTAAATGTTATTATTTTTATGCCACAACCCTTTTTATCTCATTTTACATCATATGGGAAATGAAAACTTCACACATGCATATGCGTGGACCACCACCTCCACAAGGTGATGTGTTTCATTTTTCATAACCAGATAATATGGATGGTTTAAATGATAAATAAAATAAATATATATTATATTAATGATTATATAAATATAATATATTAATTAACTTATTTACCTTTTATCAATTATAAAATGACAACATTTATAATGCATACATGTGGACTACCACCTCCATGAATTAATGTGATTCGTTTTTCATTTTCATTATACAGGGATGATCATAAAGATATAAATAATACATAAATATGATTTTTATAAAATATTTACTATTATATAATATTAAAATATTATCTAATTTATTTTTTTTCCACCCATTAGAAAAATCCAAACATCGTTCATCCATAGATACAAACTACCGTTTCCATGAAACAATGTGATTCACTTTTAATTTCCACCTTACATGGTTCATTTAAAAAGTGAATTTATGTATAAATATAATAATGATAACAAATTTAATATTATATAGATAATGTAAAAATAACCCCTTTTACCATATTCAACATACTAGTTATCTTATAAGGTTATAAACTAAATGGACCGACCGAAAAAACTAACGCGAACCTAACCATTTTAGTTACTTATTTTAAAAAAGAAATAAAAGAAATAAAGGAAATAATGATAAAATAATTAAGATAAATTTTTATGAAAATAAATAACTAATATAATTTTATTATTTAGGATTTAGAGAATGTATACATCCAAATGAGACTTATGGTAAGGGACTGTCTTTTGAAAATCTTTATTTAATGTTTTCCTTCCAAATATATTTCGTCCATATTGAGGTTATTTTAAAAGATTCAATAATTTTTTAATTATAATTAAGAGATTTTTAAAGTTTATTTTTCACTATATTTTACTATATTTACATTTTTAAATAAGGAAAATTTTCAACATTTTTTAAATGGGTTATTTTTGAATTTTTAGAAAAGAAAAAATGAATGGTTTTTAGCATATACGGCTTGACCGACTTTTCCTATCGACATATCTTTTACTCATTATCAAGATCTCCCTAAAAGTTAAAAAGGTTTTTAAAAAGTATATAATATTCACACTCTTATAGTTATTTTTACTTTTTAGTAGTTTTAAAATAAAAAAGCATATGTCCCCATATGATTACGCCAAAATGGAAAGTCTTTTTAATATGGGTTCCAATGAGTTTTTAAAAGGTTTTATGATAAATTTTTTAAATGGTATAAATTTTTTTAATTATAAATTACTTTATAATTATATATGATAATATTAAATCCATATAATAATAGTGATAATAATATTTCTCTTTAAGGATTTGGGTAATGATTTAGTATTCCAAGGTGAAAATGAGGGAGAATACCTGGTTGGTTACTCCTATAGAATTAACTGAGTTTCGGTTATTTTAAAAATGGTTTAAAATAATTGAGTATAATTTATGAATTTATTCTACAAGATACAAATATTATTCTTTTAAAAAATATTTTTTATGGAAATCATTTGATTTCATGAGGTAAAGAAATTTTATAAAAATTTAAATGCAAAAGTTTTCTTTTTCAATTAATTATTTCCATGAGTTCCTACATAACAAAAGATTAATTCATGGTTTCACTATGATTAATAATGCGTTTGAAATATTTTATTTTATATAAAAGTTAATTTTATTATATAGATATTTTTTATTTATGTCATCAATGTTTTAATGAGGAAAATGTAAAAAATTTCATGGTTTTAACATTTTTATTATTCTAAAGAGATACCCTTATTTTTATATCCCTTGAAAATATTTTCATACTCACCCCAAACATTCAAATGCTTTTCATTGGATCAATGGATGAGTTGGAACTATATCAAGGTCAAAGGTTCTATTTATGTTATCAGAGTCTTAATGAGTAAAAGGTAAAAACTTTAATGGGTTTTCACATTTTTACTGGTCTAAAGTGATTTCCTTATTTTTTTATCCCTTGAAAATATTTTTATACTCAACCCACATTTTGAATTTTTTTTCATAGGTTCTTAGGATTATTTAAAACTATATCAAGTTAAAAGGTTCTACTTTAGACTATATTAAAATAATAAAAGGTATCTTGAATGAAATAAGGGTGAAAACTTAAAGCCATGTTTTTGTGGAAAAAATGTACACTGTATGGAAGTGTCTGTTTTATTATGCAATGTTTTTCTTAATTATGTGAAAATATAAACCAAAAAGATCATGGGAATGTAAAATTTTGATATCCTTTCTTTTAAAATAATATTTATGGATTATAAATTCAACAAGTCATTATAGTTGGTATCAAATAAAGGTCTAGACACGTTTAAAATTTAAGAGAATGTTAAATGAAAACATTAAGATATTCAAATTTCTGTATATATTATCATGAGATATATTTGAAGGATTTCCATGTCGCTTAATCAAAACATAGTATGTTCAGAATTGTTTTCCACCAAGTAAATATGACACCTGATGTAGGAAATAATGAAGCGGAGAAGGAAATTCTAAATTAGAAACCTATAATTATTAGAACAAAACAATTTATGGAAGTGTTATACAAGTTTACACATGATATTAATAGTTAAAGCCATGAATTAGAATAATAAAATTATCCATAGAGGAACATATCTGTTATATATAATTTTTTGAAACAACACCCTTTAGATTTCAGTGGATATTCAAACTCGGTGAATAATAAAGGATAAATAAATTATTTAGAGAAGATATTTGTTGTTTTTTGTTGCTCAAAACATTGACAGGTTTTTTTTTTGAAATTTATCATTTTTACGGTGAGCCCAATCGATGGTGGACTCTCGTTAATAATAATAAAGAATATGATATGATTGATTCTATGGAGTATATGGTTTTTAAACATATTCTATTTTAGAATTATTTTCTAAATTCACTTAATGTTAGAATGGAGAGAAAATTTATTGAGTTAAAGCCAAATGGTAAAGAATAAATGGTTTCTTATGATGCAATTTTTGCTAGACTAGAAAGGTATGGACCGAATTTTATTTGAGACCATGAGACAAAAACTAAAATATTTTACATAGGTCTAAAACCATGTTTACAAATAGAATTGTTCTCTTATGAATTTAAAAGTTATGAAGAGGTAGTTTATTTCCATGTGAAAGTTAAGATAGAGTTTTTTGATAGATAAGTACTTTATGACTATAAATTTATGAAGGGATATATTTGTAAATCAATATATAAGCATTAAACCAATAAATTTGAAGTTAATCCCCATAAATATAACAAATTTTATAAATTACATTTTAACAAATGATTTACAGGATCATAAAAGTGTTACCGATGTGTTAAGCTCAATCATTGAGGTCATGACTACAGGGAAAAGAGTTCTTATCAAAGTGTAATGGGAAATCAGATAGTCATCTAGAAGTAATATGTTTTTATTTCAATTAATTAGGAAATTATGATAACATACGTTTGAAGATAGTTACTCAAGGTGAGAATAATTAAGATCAGAAACAAAATAGTGTGACATGGTCTTTTTATACCACCACAGTAAATGTGGGACCCTAAATGAAATGACTATAGGTAAATTACTTGTTTATTTAGAGTATGAAAATTTCTTTTCTGATTTGGGATTTATGATTTTTTTATATCTGATAAATTAAAAATAAAATAGAAATACAATCTCAATAAATGAAATCATAAATTTTCATAAAAACTCTTAGGGGTAGTATAAAGGAAACAAGACTTTATAGAAATCTACTTGTCATTATATGTGATGAGATTTTCATGAAAACCTTGTTATCTTACCCATTTTAGAGTTTGATGTTATTCTGGGTATGGATTGGACTTCAGTTTATCATTCTAAGATAGATAATAATGATAAATAAATTACTATTCAAAATTATTTTTAGTCTATATATAATAATGAATTGACACCTTTGATAACATATCAAGAAGATAAGAAACTAATAAAATTTTAAAGTGAAATTTACCTTATATATATTTTTGGAATGAATGAAACTATTAAAATTAGTGATGTTCCCGTATTTAATGAATTTATATATTTATTTTTTGATTATTTTCCTCACATTACTCATGACTAATAGGTAGAATTCATAGTTGATTTATTTCCTGATGTAAAGTCAATTTAAAACCCACAATATCAAATAACTCCAATAGAACTTTTAGTATTGCAAAAACTTTTTTAAGAGTTTCTTAATATGGGTTTCACCCACCCTAACACTTCAGATTATGGTGATTTGGTTTTGTTTATTAAAAATAAGGATGGTTCCATGTTACATTTCATTGATTATATTGAAATAGGTTTCTCTTTAACTAAAACATGTATATAACTTGATTTCCATTACATGTATACAATTTGATATATACGTGTGTTTATCTTACTAGAATAGTGTTTATACTTTTGCATCCACTATATGTATGGTTATTTCCCTGCATTATGTGTCATATCAAATGTTTATAACAATTACCAAGATATAATGAGAACCTGGAGATACCATGGCTGTAATCTTAAAGTAATTCCCTATTTTCTATGTACATTATATTGATAGGACATAGATGATGTGTGACTATCAGGTGTTTTTGGATCATAACAATCGAGACTTCTTCTCATAATGTTTTCACTTAGCGATATCGAGTTGATAAGATCATGAGGAAACACCCAACAATAGTAAAAACATATATTTCATGTGTCATTAGTTGTTCCTATATATAGGCATGTGTATTTGTATCCTGAATTTAGATCATTATCATTGTGTTCCATTTGATCATATACTTTTATGTAATAAAAAAACCATGACATTGAATTTTTGGTGAGGCAGTTTTTGTTGGGTGCATCATTGGTGGCATGAAATTATTTCAATAGTTAAGGTAGAATTTTTCACTTCTGAGTTGAGGAAGAGATATCACTGTCCTAGTTGATCCATATGGTAGTACCTTCACTAAATACATGTCCATGTTAGATGAAGTTAAGTCCATATAGTAATTTCAAATAATAATAAATAAATATGGGATTATGACATAATCTTGTGCATCCCACTTTATGAGATATCATGATACAAATAGATTATATTATATAGTGAGTGTTTGTAGGAAAGGTTTTTGTTGCTATGACTATTTCTTATTTTTAGGGGCCTTGATGGGTTTATAGACTCTGATCTTGGTTTGTGAATAGTTATTCACTACTATCAATATAAAGGCCAAGAGGGTCACACACAATAGAGTATTCAAGAATATTCCCTACTCTAGTGAATTGGTATATATGATATGGTGGGCCCCGCATGGGGTCTGAGAGTTGTACAAGTTTTAACAATCACCAAAAAATAAATAAATTGATTATTATATGATTATAGAATAATTGAGATAAATTTATTTATTAAAATTATTTATAGGTGTTTAAGAAAATACATGGAATAATATTATATGAATGAATATTATTTTAATATTCATGGTTTGTTTAACATTAGTGGGAATTACGAGTCAAGTTAATGACTCGAGTTTATCATGTAATATATTTCACATATATTACAAGAAGGTGATAAAATATAAATAATATTTATAATGTATTTAGTTCATCATAAATATATATTTATCACTTATTTAGTGGACATTAATTGTACATGGTTTGGAGAACCCTATCCAAGTGTTTCTAACATCTACAATCTATGTTAGAAGGATCTCATTTCTGTTATTCTATTCATTCTAATGGATATAGAGATCCCCTATCCTCCCACATCGTTGAGAGATAAAGGATATATTTGAGAAACCAATCTAAGAACCCCTTCATGGATAGAAGTAACGAGATTGAGGTTATCGTCATGACGTTAAAGGAATATTTGAACCTCCACACTATCACCAAGACTCAGATGATCGTTGTATATATAGATTCTATAAGAATATGTGGATGATCTAGAGGGGTTGGACATCATATCCAATAAGAAAAGAATACCAGTGAAGAACTGTAGTGAAACATGCATCAAATTGAATGATGTAAAAATAGGTGTTTAATATCTGATCTTAGATTATTCATGTGAGATCCTCCAATGTCTATCATGGATCAGATTTCCAGAGTTGACAAGTTTCATCACTCTTTTGATAAATGTTTTAATTCCCCATCCCACTGGATTCTACTATGCATTGCGGTACCAGTAATTGGAATCCGAGTGATTTCATGAATTTTATGGACCAATAAAAAATTATTTTTCCTAAAATATAACTAGAGAGATTTAATTCATTCCCAATGAAACAGACTATTCTTCGATCTGATCTCAGACGACCAAGTTATTAAAACATATAAAAAAATTTATGGATCAAAATTAGTTTGTTTTTAAAGGTATATATTTTGAAGAATTTACACACACACACACACACATATATATATATACATAGAATGAGTCTTACGTATGTGTTGGGAATTTTGGTTAATTCGATATAGTGGGAAAAAATGACTCTGATGACCTCCCATTTTATGGCCAGAAATAGATAAAATCTGGTGGTCATATTTACTCTAACCGGGGGTGAATTTATCCACATTATTTATGAAATAAATTCTTATATAAAAAATAATTATTTTAGTTTAATTTTTTAAAAGGATTTTATTTTCATTTATGTAAAAAATTAAAATAAAAGACTTTTTAGGGGGACTGACATCTTTGATGGTTCATGGGTTTTTGGAAAAAAACCACAAACAAACAAACCATAAAATAAAAAAAATAAAAAAATCGATGGATTCACATGGAATCCACCCTGATACCCTCACCTAGACTAGCCACCGACACCCTCCTCCTTAGATGACCGCTGACGCTGCCATGCTCTTCCTATATCGTTTCAAACACTCCCACCCGCCACCCCCACCATGCCTCCCCCTGACCGGACTGAGCCACCTCACCTCACCACTGTAGCCACATGCTGACTATCATTATCTGAGCCTACGAAAAACTATTTCATTATCCATGATCTAGATCTCCCCACTAAACTCTTTCTAGTCACTGAACACCTCGTTGGTTGATCCAGCTGTCTACGTCACACGACAGACCATCACGACCACTCCAACCCTAGACGACCACCTTGGGAACCCAAAATATCCCACCCCAGCCCTGACTGGGTGCCTCCTGTAGGTTCTGGGTGACCTGACCTATATAAAACTCCATTTTAATTACATAACTTTTACATCATTTTTAAGATAAACAACACAATAGCATTGCAATCCAGGATACAAAGGTTTTGTATCTTGAATAAAGTATGATCAAATATCACTTTTAAAAATTAAAACCAAAACATTATTTATTTCTTTATTCTCTATCCTCTAAGTTTACCTCAAATTATCCTTAGTTCATGTAATAATATCATGATATACATCAATGAAAGGGGGGATCTAAAATTCAAATAAGGGGAGGTATAACATGACATGAATAAAATAAATGAATCAAAAGTACACAGGTTAACATAATCATATCATAATAATAATATTATCATCATAATAATGAGGGAAACTTTTTATAAAGGCATGGAGAATGGCACATTCATAAAATGAAACATCATGTATTAGTGGTCAAATACCACACATATTTGTGAACAAAGATAACATCATGTTCACACATAACATATGTGCATAAATCATAACATCATCATTGTGAGAAAATATTGAATCATGTTCATGAATATTGAATTTAATATCATAATATATATCACATTACACATTCATTGGAGGGTTATATAATTCTGGGCCCACCCACTATATCATAAATGCTCATAATCATGCATTCCACATAGAATGTATAGTAATCATAGTTATGAAATAAACCCAAGGAGGATAATGGGATTCATAAGGATTTCATAAATCATACATTCACAAATTATTATTTTTTGTTCCCAAATGAATAAGGTAAATCAAACTTGGACATAAAACAACATTATTTTTGAGTGGACAAGAAACATTTCAAGAGGAGTAAAATATAATGTCTTGGAAATTGAAGTCAATTTGAAAAAAAGGATTTTCTTAGAATTTTTTTGACATGATAGAAACATGTATATATTCAAGATAAAAGGTGAAGTGCATTTTATGGACATAAAATGAACATTCATATTGTTTAAGATATGATAACCCAAAGAAATGAACTGGGTTTGGGAATCCCTTTACCTTAAATCCGTCTTTATTTTTGTCACTTTACACCTCCTAAATAATAAAAGTAGGATTTTTAAAACACAGTTACATAAGTTATTTATTTTTATTTTTCTGATATTAATCCATTATAATTATTGTTATATATTTTATAACACTAGTTTTTAAACATGAATTGTTTTGATATCATGTTTTCATTAAATATTCGAATTTTGTTTTGATTCTACTATTTTTATTCAGTGTCATTTATACATAAGCATAATTAAATCCATAATATTAGAATACACGTAATACATATTTTTTATCATATATATAATTCATAATGTTCGTCCATGAAGGTGGTTATAAGCATTTACATGGAAATTTCTTCATAGGTGACAAACTATACTTTTATGAGACATGGTCGAAAGAGCAGGAAAGAGAATTATGAAATTTATATATATAGTATACATGATATTTACAGTATATTATAATAATTAATGTAATGTAAAATTACTACCTAATTAACCTTTTAAGGTTTGTTTTTGAAAAGGGTGGTGAAAAAGGAAAGAGAATTAAAAAAAGTGAAAAGTCAATCAAAACATACTTAATCCTCAGTGTAGTTTCTCTTGTATGACACAAAAAATCCATTGATGTTTGGAGTTGGATTACTCTAGTTTATCCATAAGAATTATATGGGGATTTATAAGAAGGAATCTTTATAATTTAAAGCTTCTTAATGTGATGTATTAGTGGTTTACAAATGTATGGAGTGGGGCTATTTATTCTTGAGGAGAGGGGTACTTTTAGACTAAAATATTCAATAAAATACTATAGCAAAGGAAAAAATTTAATAGTTATTTTTTGAAAATATATAAAACATATAACTATAATATTATGTGTTTTAATAATTTAAACATCTTTATAATTCTAATTAATTAGTTTATTAAAAAGCAAATTGGGAAGAAATAAAAATTATTGTTTTAAGGAATCACTTTTGACTTTAGGTTTTGGAAAATGCTTTGTAGGTCTAGAATTTAAGTTTATTTTATTTTATTTACTTATTTATGAAATTAAATATATCATGGAAAAACCTAAATTTATATAAATTATTAGTTCATTATAACATCATAAATGATGTAATTCCAGATACATTGGTTATTTGGAAAACTGCATTTTTATTATTCATCTGAAAATTATAGTATTTTAGAAAATTACCAAAAAATCACCCTTGGAAAATTTGGATGTTTTTATTTCAAAAATTATATTCATTTTATCAAAATAAATTTATAACATATTTAATATTAATTTTTAATATAAAAAAATAATTTTTATGAAATACTATAAAATAAAGTTTATTAAAAACATGCTAATATTTTCTTTGAGTTTTTAATCATGATAATTATTTATTTTGGAATTATTTAAAATTATATTTACATTAATTAAAATAGATAAATAATATTTCTATGAAAATTTATTATTTTTATGTAAAATTAATATTCTAATAGTCAAATTAATTTTCCTAATGGTTGGGATACTATCCAAAAGGTCACATTACTATTACGATAGTCACATTAACTCATGTATATACCAATTGATTATTTCACTCAATATTCTAAAAAATCGTCCCAGGGTTATATATTTTCATTTTATAATATTTTTATCTATTTATTAATAAATTTATTCATTTATATAGTGTTAGTCATGGGGGAGATGATCCTATATGATTGGGGCAATCCATATTTTCCTATGTTAGATTTTCTATTTTATATATTTTTTCCAATTGTAATGTTTGAAATTTTAGTTCGGTTCTAAACTGGCTAATGTAATGATAATTATTAATGAGATAATGTTTTTTTTATTTCTATATATTATTTATGGGTATAATATCATATAATATAATACAAAAAAAAGTTATTTAGGAAAAAAAATATTACAAATAAACATCAGATTGTTACATTTTTCTCCCCTTAAAAATTTCATACCTGAAATTTCAACACATATTCTTGGTTGAGAATAGATCAGGGTAATTAAATTTCATTGTTTCCTATGGTTACCATGTTTCCTCTTCATACTTATGTTTCATCCACAATAATTTGATATGGTGATTTATTTTATTGTGTATAATGTTGTCTCTATGGTCCAAGATCTTCATCGGATTCTCATCATAAGAGAGGTCATTATCCACTTTTACCACCTCTATATTTAGTACATGTGAAGGATTGGGTATATACTTATTATAGAGAGATATTTGGAGAATTTCAGGAAATTGAACCATATTTTGTGGAAGTACTAGCTGATAGGTTATTGCTCCTATGCGATCAAGGATCTCAAAGGGGGACAATGTACCTTAGGTTGAGCTTTACCTTCTTTCCAAACTACATGACTCTCTTCCATGGTGATATTTGAAGGAAATATTTTTCTCCCATATCAAACTCCAAGTCCCATAAAAGGTTGTTATCATACCTATTTTTCCAACTCTTAGAATCTTTTATATGACATTGGATGTCTTTGATTGTCTATTTCATCTCTTATACAAGATTGTGTCCAAGTAGATTTTGTTCCCCAACTTCATCCAACAAGTTGGATCTCCAAATTTCGTCTCATACATAGCTTCATATATATCCATTTGAATACATGAGTGGAAGATATTTTTTAATGAGAACCCAACTAATGGGAGATGTTGATCCCACCCTACTTTAAATTCCATTGATCATTATCTTAGATTTTCCTCAAGTTTTTGAATTGTCCTTTTAGATTGGACATCCATTTAGGGGTGATAGGAGATACTAAAATTCAATTTATTAATCAAATAATGTTAAATAATTCTCTAGAATTTAGATGTGAAACTTGGATCATGACCAGAGACGATCAAAAGTGGAACCCCATGAAATCTCACACCTTGATTTATATATATATATATATATATATTATCAAGATGTTCAAGAGAGAAATATACCTAAATGGTAATAAAGTGGGACGTCTTGGTGAGTTTATCCACCACAAACCATATCATCGTTATTCCTTTGTATTCCATCTAGAGACCAGGGACAAAGTCTATGGTGATATTCTCTAATTTCCATATTAGTATGGGAAATGGTTGCATCATCCCCTTGTAATTTTTTTCACTCAACTTTAACTTGATGACATACAAGACTCATTGAGGTGTACGTAGTGATCTCCTTCTTTATGTTGAACCAAGAAATATTCTCCTGAATATCATAGTACATCTTGGTTCTTCCGGGATGGATAGAAAAGGATGAGATATATGAAGTTTCCAATGGATCTTTCTTTATCTCCAGTGATGTAGGTAGAAAAAGTATAGTACCAAATCAAATGAAACCATCCTCATCGATGTGGAACTCATGAAGATTCCCTTCATTTAAATCTTTTACCTTCTTTTTAAGCTCCCAATCATCCCTTTATGTCTCCTTGATCTCATATTATATATATGATTTTCCAATAATTTGGGAAAGACAGGATTTCTTCCTTACTATTATGATTTCCAAATCCATCCATGGAATATCCAAATGATAGGCTATTTCTCAATATGCATAATGGATAGAGTAACATGTTATTTTCTGTTAAGAGTATTAACTACCTTATTTACCTTTCCAAAATGACAGTGAACAGAGTAATCATAGTCCTTCATTATCTCTACCAATACTCTTTGATGCATATTGAGATCTTTCATTGTAAAAATATACTTTAGAGTCTTTTGGTCTATATAAATGTTACTCTTTTATCAATAGAGTTAGTGCCATGAAATATTCAAAGAAAAGATTGTAGATTCAGAATCCAGAGCATGTGTTGGGTAGTTCTTCTCATGCATATTCAATTATCATGCAGAATAAGCTCTCAATTTCTCATTATTCATGAGTATAAAACCTAATACTTTCTTTGAATAATCAATTTATATCACCCAAAATTCTACAATTATTGGTAGAGTGAGTACATGTGCAATGATTATCCTCTAGTTTATCTCCTTAAATATTTCCTCACATTCTTCTATCCAGACATAATTGTTCCCTTTTCATGTTAATTTAGTTAGTGCGGTAGACAATTATGAAAGATTCCTCACAAAAAATAGGTAGTACCAAACTAATCTGAGAAAAATACAGATTTCTATGACACTATTGGGTCTCGAACATTCTTTTTTTCCATTATTTTTTAAGGTTCCATAACAATTCCCTCACTTGTGATCATTTTCCCTAAGAAACCTCCCACTTCATCCAAAATTCACACTTTCACAACTTAAAATACAATTTATTCTTTCTTAATGTTACTATAATAATCTTTAGTTTCTCTTTATGCTCCTCCTTACTCTTGGATTGGATGATAATATCATCAATAAAGGCTACCAATTTTTTTGAGATAGAAGATAAAGACTATATTCATCAAATCCATGAATATTATAGGGCCATTATTGAATCTGATTAACATAAACATGAACTCATAGTTTTTATACCTTATATGGAAGGTTGTCTTTTTAATATCTTCCTTCTTCATCTTGAGTTGATGGTATCCATAATAAAGATTCACCTTTGAGAAAAACTGATCTCCTAAAAGTTTATTAAATAAGTCATCAATCCTTGGTAGAGGATAATTATTCTTTATTGTGATCTTGTTGAGCTCATGGTAAATGATACATAGATAAATTATTCTATCCTTCTTCTTGAAAAAGAGCACTGACTCACCCCAAGGTGATGCAGTAGGGAATATGAACCCTTTGTCCAAATTCTCTTACAGGTGCTTATTTAACTCCTCCAGTTTGATCAGAGCCATCCTAAAAAGATAATTTGGAGACAGGATCAACACCGAGTATAATTTCTATTGATAACTCTACCTCATGATCTGGAGAAATTCCAGGTAACTTTTTAGGAAATACATCACCTTATTCCCTCACAATGGGAATTTCCTCAGGGTTGGTACTTTTCTTCAAATCAAAAATTTGGAAAGGCTGTGCTTTTTTATAGGGTAACTTCACCCACACCATTGATGGATTTTCTAAAAGAGATACATGATCTTAATTTAATTTGTATAGGAGCATGGGATGATTAGGAATACAGAAAGATATTTCTATTTACCATAATTTGATGTGAAGCCTATATAATGAGAGCTAATTCAAGCCCAGTGTAGCAATGAATTCCCTCAAGGGAAGGATTACAAGATTTTGGAGAGGAATATTTTCATAGAAGTGAATAAAAAAAGAGTTCAATACTTGAGACGCATTTACCACACTACTAGAAATTTTTACAGATATCTATAATTCAAGTTATCAGGGTTATGATCCAATAGTTCTAGAAAACTTGTAAGATATAATGGAATGAGTAGAAATATAATAAAATAAACTCTTTACATTCTTGAGTAAATAGAAAGTGTACCTTATGTGACTTCATTTTAATGATCCACCTCAAAGTGGTGATTGAATAATATTTCCAGTTCTCTTTAGGATTTGGTGGTTGCTGATGCTGATTACCCACAAGGACCCATGGTTTAGTGCACTATCTTGCATAGTGACCTTTCACCCTATAGTTGAAGCATTGAACCATAGGTGATGAATTCCTTCACTTCATCACATTGGTTGACTTCTTTATGTCTCTTCAATATTCATGGGATTGGGGGCCTTCTCTCATAGACTTATAGCATCTCCATTCCCTTTTGAGGTATTTACCATGATTCTTATTACCACATTTTTGACATGCGGGGGGCGGAACCTTCTTTCCTCATTTTTCATTAGATCAACCATCTTGAAACTCTATAGTTAGTTTATTATCTCCATATTAATGGGAAAATTATCCAAACTTCATCTATACTTTGAGGGAACATCAAAGAACCTATTCATTATTCCCAAAATATAATATAGAAAGAGCCTCTCATAGGGATGATTTTAAAGCACCAAAGAATATATCAATTTTTCTATTATTGTTAATAAAAAAAGAGGTGTATCTTGAAAGCCCTAAAAAATCTTCCATATAATAAGTGATATAATTTCCATCATTTTTCTTATGATATTGGAACTCTATCTCCATATTTTTTTAAAGAGTTTGAGGGAAATAATTGTTAAGAAACAACTTTTAAAAGTCATCTCACTCTAATTCTTCCATTTCATCCTTTAACTTAGTAATATTTATCAGCACCCACCATTAATCGACCTCTCCATCTAAATGATTGTCCTCCAAATCCTTCAGAGAATAATACAAAACGAAAAATATCTTCTCTGTTGAGTAAACCCACTATTATGAAATAATTAGATAGGAAGATCCACTAAAATTCAATGGTCATTGCTGCATAAAGGATTTGATATCTAGTTTCTCATTCTTAGGTGAAGATGGATGTTCCACATTGTTCAGGTTATTATTTATAGCCTGAGATAGCTAGGTAAGAATCTCTATGATGTTTTTAACCCCAACTCTTATTGCATTGGAAGTGTTTTTTGGGAAATTGTTGCATTGTGCTTCACATGGGTTGTTGGCCTAGTTTCTCTGGGTTCCCAGCATTTCCAAAAATATAAATAGTTTAAAAATTATTCAAAAAAATGAATAAATAATTTATTCTTTTTTGAAATTAATTAAAAATGAATATTTCATAAGATCCATAGGATTATCCATTTCCATAAACGACACTTCTATGATCATATAGTTTAATATTTTTTAAGATTTAAAATGAAATAAATAATTTATCTATATATCCTTCATAATGGTTTGTAATAGAGTTTGTGATGAACCAAATCATATCCCCCAAGAGTATTAAAATAGGTGTTCAACAATTCTTTTTGTCGTTCACCAGTTCCCAATTGAGTTTAGATTAATATGATGCTTTTGGGTTTGTTACCACTAGGTACATATATTTGAGAACCAAATCCACTTATAATATCTAGAAAATTATTTTATTTCTTGTAAACCATGAACTCTTATACTTTACCAAAACATAGAATGTTTACACATACTTAGACTTATCCTTAGTCATTTCTACCGTCATTTTCAAATACTTATACCCAAATCAACTAAACTACACTCCGATACAAACTATAATGACCAGATTTTTCCATTATATAATTATTACATCATTTTTAAGATAAAAAACATAACAACGATACAATAAAGGGTCCAAAGGATTATTATCTTGGGTAAATTAGGCTCAAAAATCACTTTTCCATAATAAAACTGAAACATTATTTAATTCCTTCTTCTCTATCCTCTTAGTTGTCCTTGCATTATCTTTAGTACATGTAATCACTTAAGGATATACATCAATGAAAGGGGTGAGAAAAATCCTAGTAAGATGAGGTATAACATGGGTTGATTAAAGTAAATGAATCAAAATTACATGGGTGATTATAATCATATCATAATCATTGGATCAACATCATAATTATGAGGGAAACATTTGGAAAAGGAATGGAATGTGGCATATGAATAAAAATAAACATCATGTATTAGTGGTCAAATACCACACATAGTTGTGAAAAAAGTTAACATCATGATCACACATGAAGTATGTGCATAAATTATTACATCATCATTGTTTTAATGTACCGACCTAGATTGCACTAAAATGGTGCCTCGAGTTGGTTGGTTACTAGGTCTCAAGTGCACCTCCCCATATGCTAGAGGCTGCTGAGTAGTAGTGATGGCCTATGGTGTGATAGTGGGGAGACTATTCCCTTATATCAGAGTAATAAAACATAGTAAATATCTATGTATCATATGGATCAATAAATAAGGATAGATAAAACATGTTGTAATAATAAATGAAAATTCAATAAAATATTGAACAACTATGCCATACATACAACACTAGTCACCCACTAGAATGACTATACATATACATGAGTATAAAATAAACTGAAATAAAAGTACAAGGTTGTACTAATAAAATCAAGCCATACCACATACGTAATCTCTAGACACTATCAAATAAGACCAATCTGATCAGAAGAAGCACACAAGTAGCTTTAATCAAACATGAAACTTGGGGCCTCATCCCTATCCACCATGAAAATGTGATCAACCTAAAAAGTAGACATAAGGTATACACATACATCTAGTTGCATGTAAATGTATGATAAATAATCTCATTAGGCCACCCCTATGATGAACCAAAAAGGAATGATTTTATAAGTGCATATAAAATCAAACTGCCCTGTCTAGCTAAGCCATAATTGAAAATATAAGTAAAATAAAAAAACATGAAACCACAATCGAACCCTGAGTCCATAATCTTGGTCAACTGGGAATGTGACACCATGGGTTTCCATATCTATATGCTTATACATGTACAGTCCCATACCTATACATATATACATAAATATGAATATTAATGAGTATGTGAATGAAATTACATATAACCAATTAGCAATCGATCCTTGGGTCCGTAATCCCCATCGCTTGGACATCTTGAGAAAGGGTATTGAGAAGGAGATTGTTCCAATAACGTCATGTATCATTATGTAGATCTCTTGGTCTATAATCCCAATCTAAATATACCTTCTTCATCCAAACAGAAAAATATCTATCAGTAATCTACGTCACAATAGGGGATACTCATCCTACACCTATGTTTACCAGTACTCACCTCCAATCACTGTAAAGAAGGATTATAGGGAATTACATATAAACATACTATAAATGGTCACTAAGTAATATGCCATGCTTCTTAGAACATGTAAATCCAGTTCAATTTTTGTGTCCTAGGTCCCAGTCTGTAGGTAGTCACTACATTATGACTCAGATGAACCCTAAGGGTATGACCCTTAGGCGATCTGTATGGATAACTCACCGATGATATGATATTCCCACCGATAGAGTCTCTAACTAGGTATACTAGAATAATCCTTATCATCCATAAAATTGAAATCATTTCAGGTATTCAATGATGTGAAATTCCATGTCCAACACCATGGTCAAGTAACCAACTACAGTGAGCGTAATCAACTCTATCACCCGGGGGAGCGTATTCATCCATGAGTATAATCAGATCAAGGAGAGCGTAATCATCCTCATCACATATCAAACCAAATAGAGAAGAATCATCCTCATTACATATCAAACATTGGAGAGTGGAACCATCATTATCACTCAAGAGAGAGGAATCATTCATGAGTATCATTACTAGGGATTTCATGCCCGTATATCATAGTCATAATCTCAATAGGCAGATATCCATAAAAACCTCTTGACATCCCAATAACATAATAATCAAACATACAACTCAATAACCAAATCCCAAGAAGTACCTTTAGGTATATAGTAAACCCAAGAATATAACATGGCTTAGAAGCCAGATCCTAAGAAGAACATCTAGGATTCCCAAAGAGAAAGAAAGATGCCTCCCATTAGGATCAACATCCACCAATAATGAATCACATATGGTAATATTTATTGCATAAAAAATAGACATGATAATTATAAAAAAGAGTGAGGGTGGACAAACACCTAAACCCAACACTAAAGCCACAACCAAATGGGATGATAAGTTCGACACATTTTTTAAGGTGAAACCTGATACCATCTCTAACAAAAACTGTAATGCCCCAAGATTGATGAAATTGAATTAAATTATATTTTTGTGCTTCACCGTATATCACCTTGTTTTAAGATGGTTTATTTACAGTGCAAGTAAATGAATTCAAATTAAGTGAATGAGAAAACAAAAAGAATAAAGAAGGTCACGCATTCATTGAAATATTAAATTACAACAGATAAAACCTTACAATGAAACGAGAGATCATGACTAACATAAAATACCCACCAAAAACCCTATTAAGATTACTGGGAGACCACTCAAAACAACGAGGACCCCGAGTAGACGATAGGGGTCCTTGGCATCCGCCATAACAAACATAAGAATGTCCAAGGCCACTGCGACCACACTGAGCACCAAAGGTATGACGCACACCATCTTCTCCTTCTCTGTCTTCAATCACCTTAATCTTAAGACACCCAAAGTTTGGGTTTTATAGAGAACCAATCTGACCGTTACCCCAAGTAGCCGTTGGGAACTCGACGACTATAATTATAGGCATTAGTCTTATAAGGTTTTAGCTAAAGAACAATTAAGTACTCAACGACGTGTTAAAATTAATTAAATATATTTAGTAATAATAATAAGCGATGTATTATATATATGTAATTGTTATATATATATATATGTAGTTTTGGATTATTATCATCATGAAATATGATTAAATTAATTTGTTAAAAAATTATTAATAAAACTAATATTATTATAAAATTATAATGTGACTATGCATGCCATTTTGAAATGATCATATGACATTATGTAGTGATATACATTATTTTAATTTATGCTAGCAGATGAATAATTATATGCTTTCATACATTTTCAAAAAAAATGTTATATATATGAAATTATAATTATTGTTTTTTTATTAGCATTTTATAATATTATTAATAATTTGTATTTAACCATTTATAAAACTAGTTTATTATTTGTTTTATATATTTTTATTTATTTAAAATAATATGACATAATTTTGTTTTATCAAAATAATTAAATCTAATAAATTGTTGTTATTAATTTTGAAATTTCATGTATATAGATATATGTTTATAAATAATAATAAACACATTTTTATTGGTTTGAAATTAATTGAAATTTTATTTAATAAATCAAAATTATATTAAGATTTATAATATGAATTATAAATAGAAATTTTATTTATAAATGTATATACTGATATATATAATTGGTTTCATTTATATTATTATTTATATACATATGTTTATAAATTTAATTAGCATTAATTTTAAAAAAGTAGTGATTATTATAAACCTTTACTTTTCTTAAATATTATTAGGATAAGTTAACTTTTTACTAATGATAATATAATTAATAAAGGATAAATAATAAAGGATATAATAATAATATAATAGGTTGATTGAAGAAAAAAAGGAAACCCAGTTAGGGTTAGGCGCAATGGACCAAACAAAAAGAGAATTAAAAAAAATAAAACAACAATAAATAAAAGGAAAATCGGACAAAAGAAAATAAAAAAGAAGGGAGAAATCCTGTAAAGGGATTTAGGTTTTGCGTCGTGCATGAATATGGCTTCATGAAGGTCCGGCGCTGGGATCTCGAACAGGTCGGCCTTGGTTCATGAGGTGCTGTCCAGATTCGTTCAAGTCGAGGTGAGCTCGGGGTTGGAGTCGAGCAGGTCCATGAGGTCGCACCACTGCCGATGGTGTCACGTATGTCGTTTGAGGCTGAGGGATAAGAGCGGTGCCATCAGATCCATGTGTTCATGGGGTTTTGGGTTGCGGTCATGGGAAATCCTATTCGATTTCCACTGTTTTGTTTTTCAGATTTTGATTGAGGTAGAAGTCCTTGTTTTGAGTCCTTATCCTCTTCCTGCGGCGTGCCCTGTTACAGTAACCATACACCGCATATTACCACCGTTTCTACACCTTTCAGCCGCCGGACCCTCTACTCTCATGCAGTTTCTATAACGGGTCTCTTTACTGGTGTTTTTTATTTGCAAGTGGCCACATATCCTTTCTTCATTCATTATAGATATAGTTTATAAAACCTATTCATAGCATTAACAAGACCTCCTGGATCTTTGCTCAAGCTTTCAGTGGACCTCCATCATTCCTCTAATTTTTTCCAAAAGTCTGTCGTGATCCACCTCCTCTTCATAGCTTTCCAGCGTCACCACCTCCTCCTCAAGATAAGGTAAGGGATAGTCTTCAAACAATTTTGATACCTCAAATCCCTGTTATACGATTCTGTATATATATAAGTATATCAAACCCTTCTCTATTTTGAGGTATTTAAAAGAAGTATATAACCTTCTTTTGATGCTCATGGCGTGGATGATGTAAAACTGTTCTTATATTCTATTTTTTTAAAACCCTAATTTCAAGTATTGATCTTCTAAGATTAGTGTTTTTAAATGCAACCAATACTTTAAGGGTAATTAATAAATGTTAATTTTGGTGTTTTCTAAATCAAAATGTATTTATGTCAAACATAAATTAATTTAAAAAGTTTTAATAATATTAACTTCATATGTTGTGAATTTGTGAGATTAGGTTAAAAATGATTTAAAGTAACATGTCCATATGGTCCTTTACCAAAAGCAGTGAATTTTGTTGATAAATCAAGCTATGTTTGAATGTAATTTCATGTTCAATGACATTTGTATCATCATAATGAATGACATGTATTTTTTGGAAGGATTTATTTACATGTATAATGTTATTTAATTAAGAAGCTATCATTTCATGTGGTAAACCCTAATCACCCATCATTTTATGTGTTATCTTATATGCAAGAATGTTTACCATACTATGTATGGCTTTGATTATTTATTGCCATATCTTCAATGTTATGTCTATGTGTAAATCGATTACTTCAGAAAAAGCAGCTAAAATATTATGAAGGTATATATATATATATATATACGTGGGAATATGTATATGCATTACTTATGTATCAAATATTGTTTACAAGTTTTAATATATGTAAACCCAGTACAAATGTATACATATTTAATGCAAGCTTAAAAACATTTTCAGAAAACCCGACTCTCGAGTGTGATAGATAGGAAGAGATTGGGCGTGGATACATCATGGCCTGTCATTAGTCGAGCAGTCACAGAATTAGTTTTTTTGTTTTCAGAAGCTTGACTAATGTTTTCAGAAAAATTCTAGATTATTTTGGGTAATATAAATTAGAAATTAAATATTCAAAGTGTTATGGGACACCTTCAATATCAGAACTTATTGAAATATGAGGAATGTATTGGACTGCTGGGTTGGGATCCGATTAAAAGAAATCCCTCCGGGTTAGAGACCAGTAAATGTAAGATCCTAGATGCATCAATAGTTCTCGAGACAATCAGATTGGGTTTTTACCCTTAGGTCATGGCACGAGGCCTTGACATTCAGACATGAGTCCGACATTATACGTTTCCTCATTATGTTTTAGTATATGACCAACCAAGTGATTATTTCGACCAGAGAAATATCCTTGGTTATAGAACCATTACCACGAGTATTATATTAAGCGTACATAGAATATAATGAGACAGTGTTGCAGTACGACCAGTTTTCCTTTCCAGAATTTTAATGCAAATGTTAGCATTACATTTATCATGTTATAATGTGAATTTTTATAAGTTGTAGTGAAACTGTTTATGCATAATTCTGTTAATGTTCATGCTTAGTAGTACTTGAATACTTTGTAATTTTTTCTTATTTATACCAGCATGCTTACTTTGTAACATGACCTTTTAGTAGTCTTTAGTTGAATGCTTAAGTGCTTGTGTGGAATTTCTTAAATGTTTCCAGCATCCTTTGAAAAATGATGACATTTTCTTTAAGGAATTTTTTTAGTATGTGGAAGTATTTTCAAAGGTATTTTTCAAAAAATATATTTATTTACCTTCAATAAAATCCTTACTGAGTATGTCAATGCTCACCCTACGTTTTAAATGAAATTTTTCAGGTATCAGTCTTAACTTCAAATAATTTTCAGATGTAGCTGGTTTCCCAGAACCTTAACCTCATGAGCCTCTGTAATACTGGGACATGATGTATTATTTGTAATTGTTTGTAATGTATTTTTGGTACATCATGTCTCATCGTCACCGGATCCGGACACACGTAGGCTGGGTCCTTACAGTTGGTATCAGAGGATAGGTTCAGATAAATTTGGAAAACCAGGTAGTATAAATGTAGGACTGAGCATTACTAAGTAATTTTATTGTAATTTTCAGATGGCATATGAAAGATTACTAACAAGGCTTTTGCCCCTTCCCCCTGAAATCCTGAAGACTATAATCCTTAAGTTATGTATGGAAGACTATGAACACTTTGGGAACCTCAGACTATCCTACATGCTTCTTTACCAAGTGTCGAACAACTCAAATATTCTTTGACTCTTCTGAGGATCGATTCATGTTTACTATCGTATTACTTATGCACAACTTGCGTAAAATATGCGTAGGGGGAAATATTATGGAGGTCTTTTTCTATGTTTTACCCTATCTTCAAACTATCTGGCTATAAGGGTTTTCCAGGAAGCTATAGAGGAGGGAAATATCTGTGCAACCTATCTTTTTCAAGTCTTGAGTTTTAGTCTGTATGGGAGACTCTTTGACATCAAACCCCTCGACTTTGAGGTAGTACGATGAATCTTTAGGGACCAAGTTAATCTAGATATCACTGAGCATTACACCGCTCATGCCTCTAACTGGAAGCCCAATTGTTTTATGCGAGAGTTTAACCCCACTTTCCCAAGGTGTGTCTTGAAAAGAGAGATCGTGGAACTGGGAACCACCCTGGGAATAGAGTTGAGGACATCAGCGAACTGGATACACAGGTGGGATCTGTAAATGTCAGGGAGGCTGTGTCAGTGAGTCAGTAGAAGTTCGTGTGGTAGACTCAGGCACTGATATATAAACTTATGTGTTATTGAAATATTTCATGTTTTCCTTTCCTGTATATACTTTATCTGAAGTTTTAAGTGAATTATCGTGAATGTATTTTAATATGGATGGAAAAACAAATATCTTATTCCTACCCGATGAAATTTTGGAAGAAATCTTAATCAGGATGTGCATTGTGGACTATCCTTCTTTCCTCCATCTGTGAGGTTCATGTCAACGTATGTTTGATTTGTCCAATAGGCATGAAATTCTTCATTCCTGTCAAGGGTTCAACCATGTATTCCACCTCATCACCACTACCCAACTCCCTTATTATAGGAAGAGTAGGATATACTTCGAAGGTCTTTTTCGATGATTCACTCTGGAACAGAATTTTTCTACCAGAGCATGTTTCCTAGTAGCTTCCCAATATGGGAACCGCAGAGAAGCCTTCATGTTCCAGATTCTAAACCTCAGTTTTTTCATTCGTATGGTTCCAATGGAATATCTTGAGCGTGATGTAGTCCGGCAGAGAACCAGAGAATATGTACATTTGGACATCCCTGATTTTATTACCGCTCGAGCCTCCTTATGGAAGCCTGTGTGTAGAACGCATGAGCAGGAGTTCAAAACATACTGCTCAAGGTGTATCTGGGATAGTGAAGCAGAGGAACTAAGTACCAACTTGGGTATTCCATTGACTGAACCAAGTCTTCCATTTTAGTGATGTTGACCATATGGTGATTTTTTTCCTTTCCAGTTTACGAGTGGAATTATGAGGACACAATTCTTTGTAGGGAGGAATAATGTAACGCCCCAATCTTGATGAACTTGAATAATATTATATTTTGGTGCTTCACCATGTATCCCCTTGTTTTAAGATGGTTTATTTACAGTGGAAGTAAATGAATTAAAATTAAGTGAATGAGAAAACAAAAAGAATAAAGAAGGTCCTGCATTCATTGAAATATTACATTACAATAGATAAAACCTTAAAATGTAACGAGAGATCACAACTAACCTAAAATACCCACAAAAAATCCTATTAAGATTACGGGGAGACCGCTCAAAAAAACAAGAACCCCGAGTAGATGATAGGGGTCCTTGGCATCCTCCATAACAAACATAAGAATGGCCAAGGCCACTGCAGCCACACTGAGCACCAAAGGTATGATGCGCACCATCTTCTCATTCCTCTTCTTCAATCACTTTAATCTTAAGACACCCAAAGTTTGCATTTTATAGAGCACCAATCTGACCGTTACCCCAAGTAGCCGTTGGAAACTCGATGACTATAATTATAGTCATTAGTCCTATAAGGTTTTAGCTAAAGAACAATTAAGTATTCAACGACGTGTTAAAATTAATTAAATATATTTAGTAATAATAATAAGCGATGTATTTTATATATGTAATTGTTTTATATATATATAGTTTTGGATTATTATCATCATAAAATATGATTAAATTAAATTGTTATAAAATTATTAATAAAAATAATATTATTATAAAATTATAATTTGACTATGCATGCCATTTTGAGATTATCATATGACATTATGTAGTGATATACATTATTTTAATTTATGCTAACAGATGAATAATTATATGTTTTCGTACATTTTAAAAAAAATGACATATATATGAAATTATAATTATTATTTTTAGATTAGAATTTTATAAGATTATTAATAATATGTATTTAACCATTTATAAACTAGTTTATTGTTTATTTTATAAAATTTTATTTAGTTAAAATAATATGACATAATTAGGTTTTATCAAAATAAATAAATCTAATAAAATTTTGTTATTAATTTTGAAATTTCATGTATATCGATATATGTTTATAAATAATAATAAACACATTTTTATTGGTTTAATATTAATTGAAATGTTATTTAATAAATCAAAATTATATTAAGATTTATAATATGAATTATAAATATAAATTTTATTTATAAATATATATACTTATATATATAATTGGTTTCATTTATATTATGATTTATATAAATATGTTTATAAATTTAATTAGCTTTACTTATAAAAAATTAGTGATTATTATAAACCTTTAATTTTTTTTAAATATTATTATGATAAGTTAACTTTTGAATAATGATAATATAATTAATAAAGGATAAATAATAAAAGATATAATAATAATATAATAGGTTGATTGAAGAAAAAAAACAGAAAACCCTGTTAGGGTTAGTCGCAACTGACCAATCAAAATGAGAATTAAAAAAAAACAACAATAAATAAAAGGGAAACCGGACAAAAGAAAATAAAAAAAGAAGGGAGAAATCTCCTAAAGGGATATGGGTGTCGCATCGTTCATGAAGATGGATTCATGTAGGTCTGGTGCTGGGATCTTGAGTAGGTCGGCCTTGGTTCGTGAGGCACTGTCCGGGTCCGGTCAAGTCGAGGTGATCTCGGGGATGGAGTCGAGCAGGTCCGTGAGGTCATGCCGCAGCCGGTGGTGTTTCATATGTCATTTGAGGCCGAGGGATCTGAGCGGTGCTTTCGGATCCATGTGTGCATGGGGTTTCGGGTTGCGGTCTTGGGAAATCCTATTCGATTTCTACTGTTTTGTTTTTTAGAGTTTTATTTAGGTAGACGTCCTTGTTTTGAGTCCTTATCCTCTTCCTGCGACGTGCCCCATTACAGTAACCATACACTGCATATTATCACCATTTCTATACCTTTCAGCCTCCGGACCCTCCACTCTCACACAGTTTTCACAACGGGTCTCATTCCTGGTGTTTTTTTATTTTCAAGTTTCCATAAATCCTTTCCTCATTCATTGTAGATATAGTTTATAAAACCTATCCTTAGCATTAACAAGACCTCCCAACTCTTTTCCCAAGCTTTTAGAGGACCTTCATTCTTCCTCTATTTTTTTCCAGAAGTCTCTCGTGATCCATCTCCTCTTCCTAGCTTTCCAGCGTCACCTCCTCCTCCTCAAGGTAAGGTAAGGAATAGTCTTCAAACAATTTTGATACCTCAAATCCCTGTTATACGATTCTGTATATATATATATATGTATATCTTACCATTCTCTATTTTGAGGTATTTCAAAGAATTATATAACCTTAGTTTGATGCTCTTTGTGTGGATGATGTAAAAGTGTTCTTATGTTCTGTTTTTTTTAAACCCTAATTTCAAATATTGATCTTCTAAGACTAGTGTTTCTAAATTCAACCAATACTTGAAGGGTAATTAACAAATGATGATTTTGTTGTTTTCTAAATCACAATGTATTTTAAAAAGTTCTAATTATATTAACTTCATATGTTTTGAATTCGTGAGATTAGGTTAAAAATGATTTAATGTAACTTGTCCATATAGTCCTTTACCAAAAGCAGTGATTGTTGTGGATAAATCAAGCTATGTTTGAATGTAATTTTTGGTTCATTGACACTTGTATCGTCATAATGAATGACATGTATTTTTAGGAAGGATTTATTTCCATGGATAAGGTTCTTTAATTAAGAAGCTATCATTTCATGTGGCAAACCCTAATAACCCATCAGTTTATATGTTATCTTATATGCAAAGATTGTTTACCATTATATGTATGCCTTTGATTATTTATTTCCATATCTTCAATGTTATGTCGATGTGTTAATCGACTATTTCAGAACAAGCAGATAAATTCTTATGAAAGTATATATATATATATACGTGAAAATATGTATATGCATTACTTATGTATCAAATGTTGTTTACAAGTTTTAATATATGAAAAACCAGTGCAAATGTATACATATTTAATACAATCTTAAAAACATTTTCAGAAAACACGACTCTTGAGTGTGGTAGACAGGAAGGGATTGGGTGTGGATCCATCATGTCCTGTCATTAGTCGAGCAGTCATAGAATTATTTATTTTGTTTTCAAAAGCTTGACTAAGGTTTTCAGAAAAACACTAGAGTATTTTGGGTAATATCAATTGGAAATTAAATGTTAAAAGTGTTATGGGACACCTTGAATATCAGACCTTATTGACATGTGAGGAATGTATTGGACTGCTGGGTTGTGATCCGGTTAAAAGAAAGCCCTCTGGGTTGGAGACCGGTAAAAGTAAGCTCCTCGATGCATCAATAGTTCTCAAGACAATCAGATTGGGTTTTTACCCTTAGGTCATAGCACGAGGCCTTGACATTCAGACATGAGTTCAACATTATACGTTTCCTCATTATGTTTTAGTATATGACCAAACAAGTGATTATTTCGACTAGAGAAATATCCTTGGTAATAGAACCATTACCATGAGTATGAGATTAAGTGTACATTGCATACGATGAGACAGTGTTGCAGTATGATCAATTTTACTTTCTAGGATTTTAATGAAAATTTTAGCATTACATTTATCTTGTTATAATGTTCATTTTTATAAGTTGTAGTGAAATTGATTATGTGAAACTATGTTAATGTTCATGCTTAGTAGTACTTACATAATTTTAATGTTATTCTTCTTTATACCAGCATGCTTACTTTGTAACATGATCTTTTAGTAGTCTTCAGTTGAATTCTTAAATGCTTGTGTGGAAGTTCATAAATGGTTTCTAGCAACCTTTGAAAAGTGAAGATATTTTCTTTAAGGAATTATTTTTAAGTATGTGGAAGTATTTTTGAAGGTAGTTTTCAAAAACTGTATTTATATAACTTTAAAAAAATCTTTACTGATTATTTCAATGCTCACCCTACGTTTTAAATGAAAAAATTTTAGGTATCAGTCTTGACTTCAAATAATTTTCAGATGCTGCTGGTTTCCCAGAACCTGAACCTCACGAGCCTCTATAATACTGGTACATGATGTATTATTTGTAAATGTTTGTAATGTATTTTTGGTACATCATGTCTCATTAGCACCGGCTCCGGACACTCGGAGGCGAGGTCATTACAAAAACAAACTTACATCCTTAGGGACGATCAATAATGGGGAACTCACTAGGTCTCTCAAGTCAAACATTGAAATACATCCTACTTGTAATCCTCTGGTATACACATAAGTTAGGGCATCCTACTCGGGATCCTCAGGTCTATTCATAAGAAAGGTCATCCTACTATAGATCATTAGCTGTTATGGAGGGTGGAATCCTTCAAGGGATCCCTAGTAGAAAATGTAAAGCATTAATCCTACATAGTATCCTTGAAACAATACATTGATGAATGAATCCTATATTAGAACATCTATAAATGTAAAAGAAGGCATATGAATTTTATATGGGATCCTCATAATGGTACATAATTAAAGGGATACTACAAGGGATTCCCTAGATCATCTCGTAAGCAAAGGAATCCATTAGGGGATCCTCAATAAATAGATTGAAGAATGAGGTATCCTAATTGGGATCATATAGGTCGAAACGTAAGCAGAGGAATTCTACAGGGGATCCTCAGAAGAAACTCGTCTCATGACCCCGTAGGTCATAAGGGAACATCTATAAAGGGATATGAACTCATATGAAAATCTACAATGGAATCAATTAAGGGAGATAGATCATAGATAATCTCAGAACAAGTCTCATTCTTAGGGGACACAATATTAAATTACTTGAGGAAGAACCTCTCAGTTTATGAAAATCTAGGTTGGAGTCCTAAAAACACCTCACGGGTCTTACTTTTGCAATATACATGAAAAAAATACTCTGAATGGACTACTCATAGGACCAATTCTGACTTCTAGGCAATAAAATACAAAATAACCAAAAAGGGTTGCAAGGGGGTAGTACACGACGTGTCTCCCTGAGTACACAGTGTGTACTCCCAAATCCTCACATGGATGTGTACTTCTGCCAGTATGGGTGTGTAAAAAACCAATTACTTAGCATGTAAGGAAAATACATGGTGTATAGAATACATGGGGTACCTTCCCATGTCCCTCAACTGGCTTGGACATGTATTTCTCTAATCCATGTACTTCAACATGGTGTACGACCCACACGGGGTCTGACTGTGTACTCCAAACGACCATGTACCCACACATGGGTAGCCTGAATGGGTACTCAGCTACACAGTAGAGTACTAGTACACAACATTTACACCTGAGTATATATCATGTACTTTTAAAACTTCACCTTTCCTAAACTAGAATAGAACACATTGTGTGTTCCCAAAACGACATGTCATGTAGATGGGTTTTCCTAAACGAAAGACCCTCAGATCACCCCGAAACCTCTGTTTTCAACTCAAAATTAGTATATCGGGCTACAAGAGGACCTAATGAAGCCTTATATTGCTTCAAAATTTAAAAAATATTAAAATATGGGTTTTACGGTGAAGTTAAAAACATCTTACCTCTTGGAAGAATTCGCCAAAGTTTTACCCATTTCCGTAGTCCACGGTTGTCGCACGATGATCCAGTGCATCCTAAGCTCTATGAAGGTACCTCCCACTCTTCCTATCTCTTTCTCTTACTCCCTATATGTAACACCCCAAGATTTCATAATACGTTATTTCTTTAAAGTAATTCAATAACTTGTACTACACGCAACACCGAGTTTATGCACACCACGACTTACCAAACTAGCCATTCAAAAGTGGTTATGAATAGTATTAACTAAATTTTGAACTATATATAATACTTATAATTTTAGAATCCATATTATGAGTTTCTTAGACAAAATGTAATAACTAATTCATTTTTTTTTCAAATAAAATAAGCATTTTTCAAAAAATTCACTTTTACCGGATTTTAATGGTGAACCTTTTTTAAATCCAATATTTGAATATTTTATATATTAAACTTGAAAAAATAAACATATTATTTAGAATAGGGACATAATAATTTATTTTCAATAAATTTTTTGTGTTTTTCTGATAACTTTCATATTTGGGTCAATAGTGAAAAATACTATATTTTAACTGAAAACAACTTTTTTAATAAAAATAATTTATAGTGTTAAATTATACATTTTAATGGTTTGGAAGTATAAATAGATTATATTTTTGCCTTTTAATCAAATTCTGGTCATTGTAAGTAATTTCACTTTGAAATTGGTCATAAACAAGTGTCAATCTTTTGATAGTTATTGTTTCTTAAAAATACATCTTTTGGTTTTGACAACGTGAATTAATTTTAAACTAATAAAAGAAACTACTATGTTTTGAATTTGGTATAATAGAACTAATTTTTGAATTTGGAATTTCAAAATTAGCTTAGGGTGAATTTTTGGTATTTTTCTGAAAACTTTCAATTTTTGATGAATAATGAAAAACACTGAGTTATTGTTTAAAACTGATTTTTTATTTAAATAATTTTTTATTTTATTTAGATTTATTTTAGGTCAAAATAGATGCATAATACCTATATATGTTCAATGGAATTCATTGGAGTCATTTTGTAATAATATTAGATATATAAAATTTTATTTAACTTTTCACCGTCTTTTACCCACGTCCTAGGAGAATTTGCAAATTCACATAAAACATATTTTTACCACTTCTGTGAGTGGAATTTCAAAAATATGAGAGACACGATTTATATCATTAATAAAAAATTTGGTTCAATAAGATAAAAATAATTTTTCGGTGAATAGTAACTTTTTACTTTTATTTACCATGATTAAAATTAAATCGGGTAATTAAGGGTAAAAATGATATTATTCTTACCCTAACACATGTACTAATTATATTGTATAAGTGTAATTCGACCAAAAACAAACTTAGGAATAAAATATGATCCTTTAGGTCCACTTGGATTAGATTAGGACATTTATTATTATTTAGTTCAAAGAAGAGTTAAAAGAGTTAAAATAAAAGTTTAATAACTAAAATTTTTTTAATATAGGGTTATACATAAGATAAATTCAACAATAAATATTAATTATAAGGTTAAAAATATTTCCTACATAATTTTATATTATTTAAAATTTTTAAGAATTAAATAATTAAATTTATTTATGACACAATGATGATGCAGTAATTACCATATTAATGAAAGATTAAAACAATTGACCTTATAAATATCTAAATAATTTTAATTTGAGACTGTTTATAAATTAAACTAATTTTATAGGTTAATATGTCATGTTACGGTTGGTTAGATCAATTTTTTTTGAAGTAATCATGCTGTTATGATTTTAACAAAAAACAAATACCAAATAGTGTCAAAATTGACATAAAATAGTTTTTAAAATAGATATTATATTATTAATTGATATAATAGTCCTAAAAATATAAGGTTAGACCAAAATACTTATATAATAATATATATGACATTAATGAACCAATTTTGGTTTTATTGGAATTTTATAGTATGTTTATTAACTATATAATATAAAATACAAAGAGACATGGTAAATGTCAAACTATTTAACTAAGAGTTAAATTTAAAAGTTAAGGTTACTATGGTGACCTAAAACGATTCAAAACCTATTGGTTTAGTGTTTTTAGTCCCTTATCCACCTTATCCTTTAAATAATTCATTTTTTGGCCATTATAAACTGAAAATGAATTTATTATGAAATAATATTTTAAGTTTTCCCTAAGGTGCCCCTCACCCCTCTTATAAAAGGAAACTTCCCCTTCTCTCAAATACACAACTCCAAATCCATTTGGCTCGGCAAACACCCAGACCATATATCCTCCCAACTATCCTAAATGCATCCTAGAGGCCTTACTTTGGTCATAAAGCCAACCTAAGGAGCCCTTTTGATCAAATCAAAAGGAAGAACCCGAAGAAGAGGTAATGATTTCACCACCCTCTTTCAAGTTCTTTTAATCTTCCACGTACTCTTTATTTGTTATTACAATACCAAAATAATAACTCAAGTACCTTATATATAGTATTATGTTATTATAACTATCACATAACCATATTCATTATTCTATCCATCCAAGGAATGATAATGTCACCATGCGTGCGTACGTACGACTTATCGTCTCCACGTCGTGGTGTAATTTGTTTTTCAACACTATGTTATTTGGATGGATATAATGATGAGTAATATGTATGTAAATAATTAAAATAACATGATAATGTCTCAGTAAAATTAATATACCAACCAGTTTCACATCTTTAAGGAAATGATATTGTCGCTCTTGCGTACGTAGGGATTACCGTCTCCACGACGCGATGAGATTCATTTCCACGTTCACCATTCATCGACGATTATAAAAATATATATTACTAATAAGTATGTAATATATGACATAGTAATTCTACTGGATATATATATATAAATATATTTATGTACTTACATATATCTTATTCACCTGCTTCCGTTCAATACGATATGAAAACAGAAACGACGTTTATGCGTACATATGGCCTACCATCTCCAAAAATGGTATTTTCCATTTAATATATCTATCTATTATAAATATTTATATTCTTAATATATATGATATTAGAATCAATATTTTTCTTCTGGAATTATTTAAATCATGATCTAAATAATACGGTCAAGAATAAAAAGTTAAAATATGTACGATAAAGAAAGAGATTATGCCCCAAAATGTTAATTGAACATGGAAATTATTATTAAATAGGTAGTATAAAGTAATAAATGAATCATGTATGATATCATAAATATTAATATGGTTCTATTATAATTTAATAACATACTAAGATCTTTATACAGGAGGTTAAACATACCCTCGACTAAATGAATGTGCAAGGTAAGGGTTAATTTCAGAATCTCTTTATTATCCGAGGTTATTTTTACGTAAGTATCTACTGGGAAATATTTATTATCCATTTCCATGATTCATGAAAAGTTTTTAAAAGTGATTATTTTAAGGTACTTTTTACTAAAACATCATTTCAAATTTTTTAAATATTTATTCCTCTAAATCATTCTCAATAATGTCCATGTTTTCAAAATGGGTTTTAAGGATTTATCTATATGGACATGAATGTTTTTAAAATGTTAATTACTTTCAAAAGATTCAAAGGGGTATGGGACACTTTGATTCAAAAATGTATTTAAATGTCTTCCATTCTAAATTGTGTGACTTTTAAATGTTTTCATGAAAAAGGGATACTTCTCTCAAAGAGTTTTACAAATCATTTTCATTTTTGTCAACATCCTTTGATGGATTTTAAACTTGTTTGAAGTTGATTTATTATGATACAAATTTTCCATACTGTATTGAAGGTTTTCTGATATGTTTGACTGTGGATGTTTTATATTTATACCATTCATGGTTTATGGATAAATTAGTGACATTTCGTAGGCTAGTTTTAATATGAATGTTTATGTTATGTTTAAACCTTTTCATATGAGGAATGCATTAGACTTAGTAAGTGATGGGTGGAGCCTGCTATAGCTCCTCAATGCATCGGTAGGTCTCATGATACAAACTATTGTATTAGAACAAGGAATTGACAAAATCTTATTTGTAGTCTTGGTACAAGGCCTTAACTATGTGGTTTTGAAGTCTGACATTATGCATTCCATCATTATGAAAGTGACTATTGATATTGCATGTGATTATTCGACTAGTAGAATATTCATGTGAATAAGTAAATGGAATTATTTTATTGCATATTTTCCATATTATGCTGAGGTTTAAGTTTCAGAGGCTTTTGTTTTATTCTTATACATTGCCTTAAATGTTTATGCTTATTTATGAAAGTTTCCTCTATATTGTTATCCTTACTGTGCATCTGAGCTCACCCCTTTCTATGTTTTAATTTTCTCAGGATTACAAGAAGTGTATTATGATTGATAAGAAGGGTTAATCTAGGGGATTAATGGCATTCTCAAAGGATAATTTATGTTGTGTTTTATTTTCTAATGTGTAATGTAACGTTCATGTATGTAATTTATTTTCCAAGACTGTTAAACTGATTGGTATTTCGGGACTTGATTCCTTGTAATCATGCCAATGTATTAAAATAATGCACTGACTCTGGGATTCTAGGGTCAGGGCGTTATAGTTGGTATCATAGGAAGTTTAGCAATAACCTTGGAAACTAGATTTAGATAAACTCTAATTAGAGCACATTACTGTAAGATAGACTTTGAGGATTAGTATAGAAGAACTTCCTAGAATTTTGGTAATGTAGAGATGTTGTGAGTTTTCCAAGAAAATAAATCCCAGTCTGGATACGAGCAGGTAGAGGTAGCTCTAGCACAAATGTACCAAGGGGTAAAACCCGAAAACACCATTTTGAGCTAGACTCAAACGGGAACTGGTGCACGACAATAGGCCTTGTTGCACTCTTGGTTATGACACTACCGAGAGATATGATTAGGATAATTATCATTTTCTTTACAACTAATTATGAAGTATTTACGAGTATATACTTCCTCAAAGAAAATATTTTTATGGCTTATATCTATAAACTATTCAATTTACGTTAAGTATTTTACAATTTTGGAATTATTCATAGCAATTCATAAACTGACCTAGTGTATGCCATTGTATAGAAATGGCGCCCATTATAAGGAATGTGAACTCCAATAATATATATGATCCAAAGAGTAAGAAGGATTATATATCTCACGGTATTAATCTAACATTTAGAAGGGAAATAGTCTCCCGTGTATTCTAAACATATGAAGAAATATTATCATGTGTAAATAATTTTCTGATTCCTATGGATTTGAAAGGAAGCAAGAGAAGAAAAGGATGGAAGAGAGAAATATAGATAAATGGAAGAGAGAAAAGAAGGATTTTTTTATATGTGATAACTGTGGAAAGAATCACCTTGGTAAATGTTTGAAGGGAATGTGATTTTGTTATAAGTGTGGAGAAAAAGGAAACCTATTACATGATTTCAAGGGTAAGAAAAAAAGTTTCAAATGTACAATGCTTCATTTGAAAGGAGTTGGGCCACTACGTGAATCAATATCCAAATCATCATAGTATACCCCGAATGCAGCTATTAGATAACAATAAAGTTATGATATTACCGAATATGAAGAGGAATGGTTAGATTTCTTACATTTTTTTTAAAGTACTGTGTCATTTGAGTATTGTATTAATGATGTACATGTTATAATAATTATAGAGTATATAAGGATTGTACTGTAGTACTATTTAATTAAGGACTTGAGATTGTGTGGAACTAAGAAAAGTGACTCAATATCAGGTTAAATTTTTGGATAATATATGATTGAGAGAAAGATAAAAAATAATATGGTTCTGATACCGAGGTAGTGATTTTGGAATAATACATGATTGATTTGGATAAATTATATTAGATATTCTTGAATACCTTGAAACTGATTAATGATTTGTATATTCCATAATATTTGAGTTTACAACATTTTTGGATAGAAGGAGTATGTCCAGTATTCTATAAGGAATAAGGGAGTATGAATGCAATCAATAAGATTTTATAGTAATTCAGGATGTTGCAGTGTTTTAAAAGAATACACGATGAAGGTGTTCACATGTTATTACATGGAAAAAAGGATCTTCATCGTTTTTAACTTCATTATAAATTTTGGACTGTGAGTTTGGAAAAAAGTATTTTGGATAATTCTAGTTTGATATTATTTTTGGATTTCCATAAAAGGACAACCCAGAGGTCGGGCGGCAACCCGTCGCATCTGGCAAGGCCGTGAGACTTGAACCCACAACTGAAGGGCGAAAAGGGTTTATCACCTACCACTGTCCCACGTGATGTCCTGGATTGAATAATTTAGTTTTTCTTAAAAGGTTTGGTAACTGAATTATAAATTCATTTTTTTAGAACCCTATACTAATAGGATAAATAGAATATATTTTTTAATTTCTATTATCGTTTTGTGTGAAAGATGATTTTGTGGTAGAAATTAGTTAAAGGATGAAACTCTACTTGTCATGTATATATATATATATATATATATATATTCTCTTATTATATGAAGAAATTAATTCTTAAACTTTAGGCAAGGGATCATAAATCTAAAAAAGTTTTATCTTAATACATAATGTTATATTGAACCGATGATATTTTAAATCATTATAGATTGATGGATTTAGGGCCCTCAATTCTACAATTGTTTGTGACTGATGACCTCAATCACTCCCTATAAATATTTACGTTTTTCCTCTAATTATGTGTCTCTAATTTCCACCAATTTTCTTCAAATTGTGATCATAATTTGGTGGTGACCCTTTCATTTCCCTTTTCCTCTTTTTAAGACTAAATTTAATTAACCCAATTTCCGATGTGGGATTTCCCACAAAGGTATTTTCTATCTTCAATATTTTATTTTCAAAGATCAATTTGAAATTGTGAGGACACAATTTATTGAAGGAGGGAAGAATGTAACACCCCAATATTTCATAATATGTTATTTCTTCAAAGCAATTAAATAACATGCACTACACGCAACACCGAGTTCAAGCGCTCCACAACTTACCAAACTAGCCGTTCAAAAGTGGTTATGAATAGTATTAAATAAATTTTGAACTATATATAATCCCAATAATTTTAGAATCCATATTATGAGTTTCTTAGACATAATTTAAGAACTATTGCATTTTTTTAGATAAAAGAAGTATTTTTTAAAAAATACACTTTTACCGCCTTTTAATGGTGAACCTTTTTTAAATACTATATTTTAAACATTTATATATTCAATTTGATAAAATAAACTTCTTATTTAGAATTGGGACATAATAATTTAGTTTCAACAAATTTTTGGTGTTTTCTAATAACCTTTATATTTAGGTGAATAGTGAAAAATACTATATTTTAATTGAAAACAACTTTTTTAATAAAAATAATTTATAGTGTTAAATTATACATTTTAATGGTTTTTAAGTATAAATAGATTATATTTTTACCATTTAATCCAATTCTGGTCATTGTAAGTAATTTCACTTTGAAATTGGACATAAACAAGTGTTAATCTTTTGATAGTTAATGTTTCTTAAAAATACGCCTTTTGGTTTTGACAACGGAAATTAATTTTAAATTAATAAATTAAACTTATATGTTTTTAATTTGGTAAAATATAATTCATTTTTGAATTCGTAATTTTGAAATTAGCTTAGGGTGAATTTTTGGTATTTTTCTGAAAACATTCAATTTTTGATGAATAGTGAAAAACACTGAGTTATTGTTAAAAATGATTTTTTATTTAAATAATTATTTATTTTATTTAAATTTATTTTAGGTCAAAATAGATATATAATACCTATATATGTTCAATTTAATTCATTGGAATCATTTTGTAATATTATTAGATATATAAAATTTTATTAAACTTTTCACCGTCTTTTACCCACCTCCTAGGAGAATTTGCAAATTCACATAAAACATAATTTTACCGATTTTATGAGTGGAATTTAAAAGTCCGAGAGACACAGTTTATATTAGTATTAAAAATGTGGTTCAATAAGATAAAAATATTTTTTTATGAATAGTAAATTTTTACATTTATTTACCACGGTTAAAAGTAAATTGGGTAATTAAGGGTAAAAATGATATTATTATTACCTAACTCATGTACTAATTCTATTAGATAAGTTTAATTAGTCCAAAAAAAAAACCTTAGGAATAAAATATGATCCTTTAGGTCAACTTGGATTAGATTAGGACATTTATTATTATTTAATTCAAAGAAGAGTTAAAAGAGTTAAAATCAACATTTAATAACTAAAACATTTTTAATATAGGGTTATACATAAGATATATTCGACTATAAATATTAATTAGAAATATAAAAAGATTTCCTACATAATGGTATTTTATTTATAATTTTTAGACATTAAATAATTAAATTTATTTATGACACAATGATGATGCAGTAATTACTGTATTAATTAATGATTAAAATAATTGACATTATAAATATCTAAATAAATGTAATTTGAGACTTTTTATAAATTTAACTAATTTTCTAGGTTAATATCACATGTTAGGGTTGGTTATATCAAATTTTGTCGAATTAATCATGCCTTTATGATTTTAACAAAAAAAATACCAAATAGTTTCAAAATTGACATAAAATAGTTTTTTAAAACAATATTATATAATTAATTGATATAATAGTCCAAAAAATAGGATTTTCGGCCAAAAAACTTATATAATAATATATATTACATTAAGAAACCATTTGGGGTTCTATTGTTGTTTTATAGTAAATTTATTAACTATATAATATAAAATTCAAAGAGACATGGTAAATGTCAAACTATTTAAGTAAGAGTTAAATCTAAAAGTTAAGGTTAATATGGTGGCCTAAACCAGTCTAAAACCTATTGGTTGAGTGGTTTTCGACCCATCCCCACCTTATCCTTTACATAATTCATTTTTTATCCATTAGAAACCGAAAATAAATTTATTATGAAATTATATTTTATGTTTTTCCTAGGGTGCCCATCACCCCTCTTATAAAAGGGCACTTCCCCTTCTCTCAAATCCACACCTCCAAAGCCATTTGGATTGGCCAAAACCTGCCCAAATATCCTACCATATATCCTAAATTCATTTTAGAGGCATTCCTTTGGTCATAAATCCAACCTAAGGAGCCATTTTGATCAAATCAAAAGGAAGAAACCGAAGAAGAGGTAATGATTTCACCACCCTCTTTCAAGTTCTTTTATTATTCCATGTAATCTTTCTTTGTTATTACCATACCAAAATAATAACTCATGTACCTTATATATACTGTCATGTTATTAGGACTATTTCCTAACCATATTCATTATTCTATCCATCTTATGAATGATAATGTCACAATGCATGCGTACGTACTGCTTACCGTCTCCACGCTATGGGGTAATTTGTTATTCAACACTATATTATTTGGAGGGATATAATGATGAGTAATATTTATGTAAATAATGAAAATAACATGATAATGTCTCTGTAAAATTAATTTAACATCCAATTCCACTCTTTTAAAAAATGATATTGTCGCTCCTTCGTACGTACGAATTAGCGTCTCCACGACGCAATGAGATTCATTTCCATGTTCACCATTCATTGACGATTATAAAAATATATATTACAAATAAGTATGTGATATATGACATAGTAATGCTAATGGATATATATTTGTATATACATATATGTATTTATGTACTTACATATATCTTATTCACTTACTTCCGTTCAATACGATATGAAAACAGAAACAACGTTTATGCGTACGTACGGCCTACCATCTCCATAAATGGTGTTTTCCATTTCATATATCTATCTATTATAAATATTTATATTCTAAATATATATGATATATTAATCAAGTTTTGTATTCTGGAAGTATTTAAATCATGATCTAAATGATACAGTCAAGAATAACAAGTTAAAATAGGTACGATAAAGAAAGAAATTAATACCCAAAATGTTAATTTAACATGGAAATTATTAATAAATGGGTAGTATGAAGTCATAAATGAATCATGTAAGATATCATAAATATTAATATGATTCTATTATAATTTAATAACATACTACGGTCTTTATACAGAAGTTTAATCATATGCTCTACTAAAGGAAAGTGCAAGGTAAGGGTTAATTTCAGAATCTCTTTATTATCTGAGGTTGTTTTTACGTAAGTATCTACTGGGAAATATTTATTATCCATGTCCATGTTTCATGAATGAGTTTTCAAAGGGATTATTTTAAGTTACTTTTTACTAAAACATCATTTCAAATGTTTGAAATATTTATTCCCCTAAATCATTCTCAATAATGTCAATATTTTCAAACTAGTTTTTAAGGATTTATCTATATAAACATAAATGTTTTTAAAATGTTAATTACTTTAAATAGTTTCAAAGTGGTATGGGACAATTTGATTAAAAAATTTATTTAAATGTCTTCCTTTCTAAATTGTGTGACTTTTAAATGTTTTCTTGAAAAAGAGATATTTCTCTCAAAGAGTTTTTCAAATCATTTTCATTTTTGTCAACATCCTTTGATGGATTTTAAACTTGTTTGAAGTTGATTTATTATGATACAAATCCTCCATATTGTATTGATGGTTTTGTGATTTGTTTGACTATGGATGTGTTATTTTTATACCATTCATGGTTTATGGATAAAGTACTAACATTTCTTATGCTAGTTTTAATACGAGTATTTATGTTATGTTTAAACCTTTTCATATGAGGAATGCATTGGACTTAGTAAGTGACGAGGGGAGACCGTTATTGCTCCTAGTTGCATCGGTAGGTCTCATGAGACAAACTAGTGTCTTGGAAAAAGGCCTTGAAAAAATATTATTTGTAGTCTTGGCACAAGGCCTTGACTATGTGGTTATGAAGTTTGGAATTATGAATTCCATCATTATGAAAGTGGATATTGATATTTAATGTGATTATTCAACTAGTAGAATATCCATGTGAATAAGTAAATGGTATTATTTTATTGCATCTTTTCCATATTATTCTGAAGTTTAAGTTTCAAAGGCTTTTGTTTTAGTCATATACATTTCCTTAAATGTTTATGCCTATTTATGAAAGTTTCCTCTATATTTTTATCCTTATTGAGCATCTGAGATCACCCCTTTCTATGTTTTAATTTTCCCTGGATTCCAAGAAGTGTATTATGATTAATAAGAAGGGTTAAGCTACGAGATTAATGGAATTATCAAAGGATCATTTATTTTGTGTTTTATTTTCTAATGTGTAATGTAACGTTCATGTATGTAATCTATTTTCCAAGACTGCTAAACTGATCGATCTTTCGGGACATGATTCCTTGTAATCATGCAAATGTAATAAAATAATGCACTGACTTTGGGCTTCTGGGGTCGGGGAATTACACTATCCACATCATCTCTCTCTCTTGGTTGTGCAAAGGAGAATCCATAGTGGTTTAATACAGAATCCGAGAAGAAAATAAAGAAACGAAAAAAGAAAAGGAAAAAAAGGGAAAAAAGGAACCTGATTTCCTACTTGAGTTTATGCCCGCCTTGAAAAAATACCCTTTATGGACTCAATAGAAAAGAATAAATATCAATAAAATCCTCTTTTTAAAAATTAAGGTTGAATGAACCTATACCAATAAATTAATATTTATTTAATTAAATATTAAATATAAATTATTCTTCTAAAATTCAAACACTTTGAAATTCCAAAAAACTTCTATCATAGGGTAAAAACCCTATTTTCGTATGAATAGAGTAGTTATAAAAATTACGTGAGATCATTTTTTAGGGTAAAATTATAATTTTACCCCTTATAAAAATCTAAAAGGAAAAATTTAAATTTCTGCACAAAAATTCAGTCTAAAAAACACTAACCTTAAAAACTACCTACCATAAATCATCTCATACCTGAGAAGATTGCTGATAAGATTAGAAGCCATGCTCTCAACCCAAGTACCTACACAACCAATATATCTTGACTGTCCAACGAATAGTCTCATAACATCAACAATTTTATTCTATATGGAACATGTTGAACTACAATTGATATGGTACTCCCCATTATATGACATACCTTATATCGCTCCTTGAGAAAAACCTAAACAGTTCCCTTTTCCACACTAGGAAATACATTTGAAAAGAAAAGAATCTCAATATAGGGCCAACACTCTCTCAGCATACTCATGACGATTTCGTGATAGATAATGATTATCTATAATAGGTGTAGAATAAGATTTTACAAAATGGAGTGAACAAATCCATTTGAGCCACACTCACATCATATAAATAGATGAATAGGATTCATCCATGGGTCAACCATCTTATGATACCCCATTATTTTTGATGTATCCTATACCATAGAGAAACATTCATCATTTAAACCATCACTCCCAGGAAACCAAGACCCCAAAAAGTCTAGAAAACATTGGTACTCAGATCACACCCGATGAATCACTGATTTTTAATTAAACAGTACCATGAAATCCAGCATGTACATTTATCACCCAAATCATACTTCAAAAAATTTTCTAATACAAGGCTATGATGGTCATGCTACATAGAACACCGGTATCATTAAACCAGAAGCTCCCTTGGAACTTCTCTTCCAAATCGATCCTCTCACTCATTCCATGATTTATTCCATGTTTGCTTATCACCCAATTTCATTCTATTCACAAGACTCTACCCACTCTCTAACAACATTAGAAATAGTGAAACCACTAATCGACCAGGCCAGACCCCCAAACAGTCCTACTCATTGAATCCAGTCTAGACAAATAAGAACCCTAAGTTCTTGTTAAAGGTGTAAGGCTTCAACATTCCTATAATGAAAAAACCAAGAACCTATCATGTCTTGATCACAAAATGAGCATACAAACAATATCACTTCCTAAAAAGGAATATGAAAACACAAGAAAAACTCTCACCCTGGTTTCATTTGAAAAAATAGACATCAACCTATAAGGTTATGATTTGAAACTAAGGGTTTATAGGTATCCCACTTATCCCCACTGATCATGTCTTACAACTAGGTTACAAGTCCCAACCACCTATCCCAAAAGGTCAAACATATCGAAAGAAGGTAATGATCACGATGACCTACAAGGGTCAAAACTGAAAACAAAGCATAAAAGGGTCTAATCCTCATAAGTAACTACTCTCTGGTGGTCATGATACCCATTAAGAATATATAATGAACTGAAATTCACTAAGAATATTTATACGGTAATACCCCTCAAGGTCCAGTTTACAAGAGAAGTCATAGCATCCATCAAAAGCATTCTCACCGATCTGAATATATAACCATGACCTAAGAAACCTCACACTAAAAGGGTTACAATAGAAGGGGATCACATGCCATATCAACACAATAGGATCACTGCACCTCCCGTGCATGGGGGATGAGTCATCAGAATAAAAAAATTACCCTAAATTGATCCACAATACCTAACATTAAAAGGGAATATATATATAGGAAACTAGGAAAAATTAAATAGGCCTTAATCGTTAGTAAAAACACACACTAGAAGGCCAATATGATGTGAATCCAACATGCCAAATATTATGCATGATACACCTATTGTCTTTGCTGCCCAAGATTCAAAATGAATCCCTAACCTATTTCCAACAGTCCAAGATCTATAAATACACAATAAATTATAACATACACACAACATGTGCATCACTCAAGGAGAAAATCATATAAAACAATAACATCACAGATCAGAACAATAATCTAGTACCCCTAGAAACCACGAATTCTTACTAAAACAAGTGTTCTCAATGCTCAAGTATGATATCCATTACAGTTTCTAACGCATTCCTAGTACTCTTATATACCATATCTAAAATAGTAAAGACTATGAAAATAACACCACTGATACCACATTGCAACTTCTTAACTGAGATAATAATGAAATAGTTCCTCGGTCCAGTTGGTTACTAGGACTAAAGCATGACTCCTCATATACCAGAGGCTTCTGACTAATAATGAGGCCTAGTGTGTGATAGTTGGGAGACTATGTACTCATATCAGAGTAAGAAATTAATGGAAATAGAAAAGTATCATACATAGTAGTAAATATAAATAGATATAACATGTTGTAATAATAAATGAAAATAAAATAAAATTCCAAACAACTATGTCATACATATAATACTGGTCATCCACTGAGATGACCATATAGATGCATGAGTACAAAATAAAATGAAATAAAAGTATAGGGATCTATTAATAAAATCTAGCTAGACCACATACCTAGTATCCAAACACTATCAAATTGCACCAGTCCAATCATAAGAACCACATGAGTTGCTCCACTTGAAGATGAAACTTGGGTCCTTAACCCTATCCACTATTAAACTGTTCTTAACCTGAAAAGAATAAATAATGTATACATGTACATCAAGGTGCATGTTCAAGGGTGAAAAAAAATCTCCTCAGGACACCCCGACGATGAACCTATAAAGTATACTGCTATAAGTGTATGCAAAAGAAAAATGCTCATCCTAGAAAAGACACAAATGAAAAGATAAGTAAAATTGATAATCATAAAACCACAGTAAAATACTGAGTCCATAATCCCGATCAAATGGGAAAGTTCCACCATGGATTTCTATATATATACATATACATGTATAAACCCATACATATGATTATATACATAAATATGAATATTCATGAGTAAGTGAATGTAATAACTTAAACCCAATCAGTAGTCAATCCTTAGGTCAATAATCATGATTAACTGGACATCTGGTGCAAGGGAATTGAGCTTGAGATCTTGACACTAATGTTTTTATCATTAAGCCGATCTATGGGCCCATAATCCCAATCGTCATATTCTTGCTTCATCCAACATGGAAAATATATCTAAGAAAGATACGTCACCTTAGGAGGATACTCATCCTACACGTGGTTTCACTCATACTTGCCTCCAATCACTGTAAAGAATTATTTGAGGGAAGTACATCGAACATCCTGTAAATATTCACTGAGATAAATTCCATACTACTCAGGCCATGTAAATCCAATCCAATGTCTGAGCCCTAGGTACTAGTCCATAGGAGGTCATGACATTGTGACTCGGATGAACACTAAGGGTATAACCCTTAATTGATATATAAAGATAAATCATTGGTGAGATGCCATGCCCACCACTAAATTCTCTAAATAAGATAAGAATCATACCTATCATCTAGAAGAGTTTAATTATTTTGGGTATCCAACGATGTGAAAAGCATTTCCAACATCGTGGTCAAGTAACCGATCAGGCAGAACGTAATAACTCCTATCACTTAGGAGAGAGTAATCATCGATGTGTATAATCATATTGATAAGATAATAATCATCCTCATCACATAGAAAACCAAAGAGAGTGGAATAATCTTCATCACATATCAACCAGATGAGAGAGGAGTCATCCTCATCACTTGGGAGAGAGTAATCATCCACGAGTATCATTACTAGGGATTCTTTGCTCATATATCATAGTCATAGGATCAATATAAAGATACCAAAGAACACCTCTAGACATTGAAATAACATAATAATCAAACATACAACTCAGTAACCAAATCCTAGGTAGTACATCTGGATATATAGTAAACACAAAAATATAACATGGCTCAGAAGCCAGATCCAATGACAAATGTCCAGGAATCCCAAAGAGAAAGAAATATTCCTCGTGTTAAACTCAGTAGTAACCAACCAAGAATCACCTTTGGTAATCATCATTGCATCAATGGGAAACATGTGAAAGATAAACAAAGATTGAGGGTGGAAGAATGCCTAAACCCAACACTAGAGCCACAACTAGATGGGCTTACAAGTTCATATTGAGTTATAAAGTGAAACCTACTACCATATGTACCTAAAACTGACATACTAACTCAGGGTCGGTCAATATCAGGTTACCCACTGGGTCCCTCAATTCAAGCACTGATAGGCATCCTACTTGGGATCCTAAAGTATACACATAAGTGAGGGAATCCTACTCAGGATCCTTGGGTATACGAATAAGAAAAGGAAACCTACAAGGGATCCTTAATAGCAACAAAGGGAGGAATCCCAAGTGGGATACTTAGTAGATAAAGTGAAGAATGAATCCTACAAGGGATCTTCAAAACAAAACATTATTGAAATAATTGTACAAGGGACCCTCTATAGCCATCAAAGATGGAAGAGGCATCTTATATGGGATCCTCTGAATAGTACACAGGTAAAGGGATCCTACAAAGGAATCCCTATATCAGTATGTATGGAATGTAATCCCTCAGGGGATCCTAAATAAATATATATAAGATGAAGGCATCCTATATGGGATCCTCTAGGCCGAAACATAAGTATAGGATTACTACAGGGGATCCTTGGATGAAACTGGTCTCATAGACCCATAGGCCAGAAAGGAACATATATTAAGGGATATATCCCTAAATTAAAATCTAAAAATAAATCAGTCAAGGAATATAACTCATATATTATCTTAGAACAAGTATCACTATTAGGGGACACTAGATTCAATTTCTAGAGGAATAAACCCTCCATTCAAGAAACATCACATAGAAGTCCTCAAAACACATCACGTGTCTTACAATCATGATATATATTAAAATATAATAAGAATGGACTACTCATAGGTCCAATTACAACTCCAGGGTGAAAATTTATGGAAAAAACCCAAAAGGGTTGCAAGGGAGCAGTAGATGATATGTCTCCCTGAGTACACAACGTGTTCCCCTAAAGATCCACATGGGCATGTACTTCCGCCAGACTTGGTGTGCAAACACCCATGTAAACATCGTGTGAGGATGGTACAAGGTGTGTACCCTACAAGTAGCTCCTAACTGTGTCTATCAACCATCTAGGTCATGCATTTTTCTTGTCCATGTACTTACACATGGTGTGAGACCCACACGAGATATGGACGTGTACTCTACAAAACCATGTACCACCACATGGGTAGCCTATCGGGGTACTCAGTTACAAGTCCGAGTACCGATACACAGTGTGTACATCCTACTATAAAAAATGTACTTTGAAAACTTCATCTTCCCCAAATTGGAATGACACACGGTGAGTGTTCCCTAAACCAAATGCTGTGTAGATAGGTTTTCCCAAATGAAAGACCCTTAGATCATTCCGAAACGCCCATTTTCACCACAAAATTAGTAGATTGGTACAAAAGGGTCACTAAGAAAGAGAAATATTTCATTAAAATTTTAAAATTATTAAAATAAATGTATTTATAGTGAAAATTAAAAACATCCTACCTTTGGGTAGAATCCACCGATGATTCTCCCATTTCTGCGATCTCAGATTGTCCCATGATGATCCGACACATCCCAAGCACTGCGAAGGTACCTCCCTATCTCCCTTTATCTTTATCTTTATCCCTATCCCTATCCTATATCTATCAATCATGAAAATGGGAAGCCTTAAGGGAATATGTGAGAATCGATGAAGAAAAGAAATAAAATAAAAAGAAAAGAATGAAAAGGAAGAAAAACAAAAAGAAAAAGAAAAGAAAAAGGGCCCGGAGTTGGTCCCATTGCCCAACTCGAGTTTATAACTCACCTAAGAAACACACCCTATTCTAGACTCAACATCGGGTAAATAATCTCAATCTTATTCCCTTTTCAAATGACAAGTCCAAACAAACCTACACGAATAAATTAATATTTTTTTAATTAAATATTAAATATTAATAATTACGCTAAAATTTGAATGGATAAAAATTCTATAAAAGTTATATAATAGGTTAAAAAACCTATTAACGGACCAATGTAATGGATAGAAAAATTACTTGAGATCATCTTATATGGGAAAAGTACAATTTGACCCAAATAAGCATCTAAAAGAAAAAATTCAAATTTATGCTAAAACATTCTGTCGAAAAAAACATGGTACCTTACAATTGTGATAAAATATTGAATCATGTTAATTAATATTTCACATAATCACATGAGATACATCACATTTATCAATTAATTGGTGGGATATATATTTTTGGGCCCACCGATCACATCATAAATTCCCATAATCATGAACAAAACATAGAATGTATAGAAATCATAGTTTTAAAATAAAACTACAGATGATAATGGGTTTTATAATGATTTCATAAATAATGATTTAATGAATAATATTTTTGGTTCCCAAATGAATAAAGAAAATCATAATTTGACACTAAACATCATTATTTGTGAGTGGACAAGAATCATTTCAATGGGAGTAACATATAATGTTTTTGAAATTGTAGTCACTATGAATAAATTCTTCTCTTAGAAACCATTTTGATATGGTAGGAACATTTATATCGCAAAAATAAAATGGAAATGAAATTTGAAGGACCTAATTTTAAAATTTATACGTTGTAAGAGAATATAACCCAATTAAAGGAATTTAGTTCGCGAACCCCCTTAACTCAAAGCCCGCTTTATTTTTTCACTTTTCTGCCTCTTGTATAATAAAAATAGGATTTTTAAAACATTGTTCTAAAAGAAAATTATGTTAATTTTTAAAAAATATTTATCCATTATAGTTATTGGATTCTATTTTATATCACTCTTTGTTAAATGTGAATTGGATTGATATCATGTTTTCATTAAATGTTTCCATTTTTGTTTCTATTTCACTGTTTTCATTCAAATTGATTTATACATAACTATAATTAACTCCATAAGATTAGAATACATGTAAGTACATATTTATATATTATTTATAATTTATACTATACATATATTAAGGTTTTTATATTAATATACTTGGAAATATCTCTGTATGTGGTTAACCGACCTTTGACGGGACATTGTCGAAAGAGCAGGAATGATAATTTTGAAATTTATATATATATATATATAATATGATACTTATATTAGGTTAAAATAATTAATATAATGTTAAATTACTTCCTATATAATATTATAGGGTTTGGGTTTGAAAGGGGTGGTGAAAAAACAAATATGAGAAGAAACAAAATAGAAGAGTTAATGAAAACTTACTTAATACTCGGTGTAGCCTCTCTTGTACGACACCCAAAATCCCTTGATGCATGGAGTCAGATTACTATAAAAACTCATTAAGGATTCCATGGGGATTTAGATGATTGTTTTTGGAAGAGTTTAGTGTTTTTTGAAATGATAGGTGAGTGGGTTTACAAGTGGAGGGAGTGGGGTTATTTATACTTGAGGAGAGGGGTGTTTTTAAAATAAAAAAATTCAATAAAATACTATATTTAAGTTAAAACTTGTAATAGTTTTTTTGATAATATATATAATATATAAATATAATATAATATATTAATATAATATAATGGTTTTTATGTATTTTAAAACAATTTATAATTCAAATTATTTATTTAAATAAAATGGAATGTGAAAAGAAAGAAAATATTTTATTTTAAGTAATCAC